>SNQJ01S0081127.1:61316-75592 GCA_010110895.2 Picea sitchensis
ATATATAGATCAACTAGTCAACTAGTCGTTAACATCGATCATTGATATAGGAAAAATTTCCGTGGCAATAGCGATGAATTTCCGTTGCAATAGCAACGAATTTTCGTGGCAATAGCGACGAAAATCCCGACCAAGTTAAAAAAACTATTCGTGGCTATATCGACGAACTTTCGTGGCAATATCCACAAAAATCTTTCCCTATTTAAAAAAAAAACATGAAAATAATGGAAACGTGGAAAAATTCCGTGGAATAATTTGCCCATATGTAGTAGTGAGACCACACGTCATAACAACTCAGTCCAGAGTTTAACGCACACCCATCACATGGGAAAACCAAACACATGGGCACACATCGTCTCAACTCATTCCAGAGGAGAATGACACACCCATCACATGGGCCCTCTCACAGATCGACTCAACTGAGTCCAAAGGAGAATGACCTGGAGATTGTCACACGACGCTACAATCATCAACAAGGGAGTGGGGGGGCGCTCCCCTGCAACTTAGGTTGCAACAATAAGAAATCACCTACACTACTGCAAACACATCTTTAACTTAGACTTAAATTTAAAAGGACACTTGGAATTTATGTATAATATCTATGATATTTTCACATGAAAGTTAAGCCATGCATTAAAGATTGCTTGAGTAAAAATTATAATTCTATCAACTGAAAAAATAAAAACATACAATACAATCACAGAATGTTGTGTATGGCTCTAAGGCCACTAAATAATCGATGTATGATTCTGTGACCAACTAATGTGTACAACGTAAGTCTCACTTGAACATTTTCTCTAAACAATTTACAACGCTCATTGACCGACTCATAAAATCTTATAGGGCTGCCAATATCAATTATCTAAGCTTACTACCTCCATACACAACAATGTTACATTTATCACGATAATATCAAATTTATTTCGAAAACCTAACTCGATGATAATATTTCTGGTATTTATCACGATAAATTTATTTTTGGAAACTATCACAAAAAATTTTGTATTTATCATGAGATGATCTAAATTATCTCCCTACTCCTTTCCAGTTCGCTTTAAGTTGTGATTTTAGGTTTTAAAACTTCATTTTGCAAAAGTTTCTAAAAGGGATTGAGCTCTGAGGATATTGTAGCCATTTTCCATCAAACAAAAAAGGGGAAATCTATAGTTTTCATTGCCATCAACTAAGCATTTTTGGAGTGGGGATCTACTCCAATTTACCATATCCATATTCCCACGTATGTAAAAAAAAATATTCCTTCATTTTCTTTGTTTTTCAAGATTTGGTATAAGGTTTGCAATGTCCATGAGATATACCTCTTCTTTCCCTTTTTGAATGGGGGATTTAACACTTATGTAGCTATGGTATTTTAATTGTATCATTCTTGAAGTTTTTTGTGGATTTGGATTTTAAATTACCCCCATTTTATTTGTACCATAGGTTTACAAATTTAATCAGTGCTCTACACATTTCAAAATGCCAAAGCCATTGGACCCAATGTGGGAGACGTATGGTCTACCATATGATGGTCATAATAGAACGATATTGAATTTCAAGTTATGTGGTATGGAAATGTTTGGAAAAATCAACTGCTTGAAATAATACCTTTCCAAAATCCCAGGGAATGAAGTGGGGATTTTCCCAACACCTACCCTATAAATTGTCCACATTGCAAATCAATCAAATTTTTATATGCATAAGAAGATATATCAAAGGGAAGAAATGAGGCTTTAGCTTGTAAATAGACTTGCAAGCATATCAGGAGTGGGGGGAAACCAATCCTCAGGATCAAATTCCACAATTCCCAGCCCCTCAACTTCCTCAACTTTCTTTGTGCCGAGTTCAGTGCGTAGGGGGAAACCTTCTATTCGATCGATGGTAAAAAAAGGAGGAGGAGGCCAAAAATATTGTAGAAATATATATTCTATGGAGTGACATGCCATTCGACATTACCACGAATAACCCATTCTACCATTCCATGTTTAAATTTGTTGCTACTATTGGTCCAAGGTACAAGGGCCTTTCCTATGATGACTTGAGAGGGCCTCTCCTTCAAGGGAAAAAGGTTGATTTCAAAAAGAGATTGGGTGAGCTTAGGGAATCATGGGAGATCACTTGATGCATCGTTATGTTAGAAGGTTGAACAGATGGGAAGGGCAGATCTATTCTCAAATTTTTGGTTAATTATCCTAAGGAGACAATGTTTATCAAATATATCGATGCATCTACATATGTTAAAGATGCACAATTACTATGTGAGTTGTTGGATGGCTTCATTCGGGAGATAGGTATACAATATGTTTTCCAAGCCATTACAGACAATCTTATTTTTGGCAAGTTGCTCATGGAGATGTATCGAACCTTATATTGGACTCCTCATGCTGCCCATTGCATTGTTTTGATGTAAGAGGACAAGGGAAGAATTCCTTAGATCAAGGAAATTTTGATTTAGCTAGGAGTGTTACAAAATATATATAATCATACATATGTTCTTGCAATCATAAGACACTTCACAGGGAACAAGGAGTTGTTCCATCCCACTATTACATGTTTCACAACTAGCGGGTTTCTAGGCTTAGGGTTGAGGGTTGTTCATACCTCAACTTAGCTGTCACTCTCTACTCTATCTTACTTTACTTTAATTTCTGTATATTTCCTTTTATATGAAACCTTTTGGTACTCCTACTTTATAATGACATCATTGTACTCAAAAGTCCCTTTGACCTACTTTTGTGGTCATTAGTTGGACATTAATAAAATTATCTTATCTTATCTTTTTTTTAGTCTCTCCACAATTCTATGTTGGAATAGAGGATGTTTCTCTCAGATGAGTGGTGATTTTTTATAGCACTAAAGTGGATGCACAAGCCATAGCCCAATTTATGAGACACAATCAAAGTTTTTGGATGAGAGTGTAGGAGTTTTGTGCTATTAGTGAACCTTTGGTAAAGTCTCTTCGCTTAGTTGATGGTGAGAATCCCGCAATGGGATACTCATATGAGGACATGGATAGGGCCAAGGAATTTATCAATCAGTACTATGAGAACAAGGGGGAAGAGGGATTCACTAGACGAGCCGAGATATGGACTATGATTGATGAGTGATGGAACAATACTCTCCATCGTTTGATTCATGCAACAGGGCTCTACCTCAACCCCACATTATTAATCCCCTGGACAAAGCTCCATGATAAGCATAAATCCCTATGTAAATCCTTAGATATTAAGTGGTTGTATTTCTATTGTTATATTACCATTGTATTTTGCATTCCATATATTGTAAAATGAGGTTTCCCACTTGAAGTGGATTATCCATTGACTATTTTTGGAGTTTGGTTCATAACATTTTTTTTCAAAGCATACAATCCTAGGGTTTTTCTCCTTCAAGCGATTCATCTTGGAGTTTTCTCTATAATTTTTTTTCTAGAGACATTTCACTCTATGAAATTTCCAGGAGATTGTGGAGACATAGAAAAGTATGTCTGGTAAAAATTTCAGGTATTGATTCATTATAATTTTTGAGATACAGCCTGTGGAAGTTAGGGTTTGTGACTAGTCTTGAAATTAATTTCAAACAAGGCATCTTGGAATTTTTGCTAAAAAAAATTAGGACATATTTCAAACTGTGAAATTTTCAGGGGATAAATAGTGAAGTACTTATGGTAAAAATTTTAGGGTTTGGATTGTTTTAATTTTTGAGATATAGGCTACATAAATTAGGGTTATTTGATTAGTCCTAAAGCTAGTTTCAAACATGTGTTCTTGGTAGAAGTGACATATATAAATCTTGGTCATTCCAAATTGAGTGCCGCCAGTTCCTTTGGAAAAAAGACAAACCATTATTTCAGGTAAAAAATTTAGAATTAGATCTAGAATATTGAACATGTGGCATTCCATACAAGTTCACTATTTGGAAAGAGATAATAATTAGCAAGCTTTGGAAAGTTACCATAACTTTCACTTGGAATATCAAATTTTGGTTAGACCCATGGCATTACAAAGAAGACATCAGAGTATTACATGCCAAAATTTCAGACTCAGAAGGGTCGAAATTTTAGAGATACAGTAGGAAAAAGGTCGACCAGTAAGACAATCTCAAAATTAGAGTTTTAAAGGTACGTCACTTACAATTAACATAAATTTTAATTGGAAAATATATTTTTGGTGATTCAAAATTTATGATAAAGTGAATAAAAGAGTATTATTATTGTTATCCCACATGGTTATTATTGTTATCCCACATGGCTAAGGGTGTTCCAAAGACTACTACACCAATTAAACCTTCGTGAAGCTCATACATGACATCTAAATAAAGTGAAGACTTAGAAAATAGATTATCCCAATTGAAGAACCAAGTTGATGAAATGAGTGGTAGTATGTTGAAACTAGTTGATTTCTCACATTCTCGGGAATAAATTAAAAGAGAAATGAAAAAATTGATGGATCAAAAGTAAGATGAAATGGAAAAGGTAATGGGTACATGAATAGATTCTATGAATCAAAGGATAGACTCCATGAATCAAAACTTGGATAAAAAGATGGAACAATTACAAAATTCCATCTTACACACCCTAGATGAGAGATTCCCTAAAGGAGATATCAAGACATGGGAAAATCATGAAAATGTGGAAAACCTAAATACTAAGTTCCAGAAGCATGATTATTCATCACTCCAAGACCCACATCATCAAGGGTTCCACTTGGTACCAAGGACTACTTAATTTCCAAGATCGATATGAGGAAGTTTGACAGTAAAGATCCTATAACATGAATATTCCAGATGGAGCAATTCTTTGATCTACACCAAGTGCCAATCTTACAAAAGGTGAATTTTGCATCCTTATATTTATAAAATGATCAGTTTTTCTGGTATCAACAGCCTTGGAAAAGAAAAAAAGATTATATTCTCTCTTGGTCCATTTTTACGGATGAATTGATAGCACATTCTGGGGATATTAAGAGCAATACATTCTTTAGTCAAATGATAAATCTTCAACAAAGAGGTTCAATTACAGAGAACATTCAACAATTCCAAAAACTAAGTCTCGAGGTAAAGAACATTCTAGAGGATAATTAGTTAGATCTCTTTATGGGCACTTTAAAGGAGAACATTCAACATGAGGTGCATCTCTTCAAACCTAAATCCCTAAAGTAGGATTTCAATATGGAAAGAAAAATTGAGAGTAAAAATATGGCTATAGAAGAGTGATCTCTAACAACTATAGAGAGCACTGTGATATTTCTCCTAACTTCACTCAACCTACAAGGTTGACACCTCAACAAATGGATGAAAGAATACCAAAGAGACTATGTTTCGATTGTGATAGCACGCACAGTAAGAGACATAAATGTGGTGAAAAGAAATTATTCTACATAGATTGTGAAGAAGAAGATCAAGAATTGGAACCAACACAAGACATAGAACTAGAAAAGACTACTCCAACAATATATTGGCATGCATTGGTTGGAATCAACACTCCACAAACCCTCAATATAGAAGAATATATCAAAAATAAAAAGGTAACAATATTGATTGATTTTGGTAGCACCCATAACTTCATTAATTGCAAATTAGCGAAACTTCTCAATTTTTTTGTATTTCCAGCACTAAAGTTTCAAGTAATGATTGCAAATGGAGGTACCATAAATTTTCCAAGGAAGTGTCATAGTGTTAAGCTCAATATGAGGGAGTATTTATTGGATAGACTCATGATTGCAATCCAAATGGATGGTACTGATGTTGTATTAGGAGTCCAATGGTTACAATAATTGGAATAGTGACTCTTAATTTTCAAGAACTTTTCATGAGATTCTTCGCAAAAGGCAAGGAAATTAAACTCAGAGGTATCCAATGGAAGCCCTATAAAGTGATAAGTTCTAACAACATGAAAAAATTACTCAAAAAGGGACATCATGGTGTACTTGCACAATTGTGCTCATTAGATATTCAAACATCTAGTCCTTATGTTCTAGTGTATCTCCAAAATGTTATCAAAAATCATTCCAAGGTATTTGAAGAGATTCCTAAGGGTCTTCCACCTACTCAAGATCATGACCATGCTATTCATTTGCAACCAAGAAGTGTATTGCCTAACATTAGGCTTTATAGGTACTCATATGCACAAAAGAGTGAGATTGAGCATATGATTCAATAAATGTTAGAGGATGACATGATTCAACCTAGAAAAAACGCTTTCTCTTCATCAATGGTGATGGCCACAAAAAAAGGATGGCTTATGGTGTGTGTGTGTGTCTATATTATAGAAAACTCAACAAAATGACCATTGAAGATAAATTTCATATTTCTATCATTGATGAATTATTCTATGAATTACAAGGAGCAATTTTGTTTACCAAGATGGATTTTTGCTTTGGATATCATCAAATAAGAATGAGACAAAAAGATATTTCCAAAACAACCTTTAGAAAACATGAAGGTCATTACGAGTTTTTGGTGATGCCATTTGGCCTTACTAATGCACCTTCAACATTTCAAAGCTCGATGATTTCTGTTTTCAAAACCTTACTTAGAAAATTTGTGTTAATATTTTTTGATGACATACTAATCTACAAAAAATCATGGGAAGAACATGTACAACATGTTGACATGGTGTTAAAACTACCGGAAGAGAAACAAATATATGCAAAACCTTCCAAGTGTTCCTTTGGGGTTCAAAAAGTGGAATATCTAGGTCATAATGTATCTCATGAAGGTGTCAAAGTGGATGCTAACAAAATTAAAGCTACGAGGGAATGACCAATTTTGAAAACCTTGAAAAATATTAGAGGATTCTAAGGATTGATAGGATATTACCGCAATTTTGTCAAGAATTATGGTCAAATAGCAACACTTCTAACAACATTATTAAAATAGGAGGCATTTTCTTGGACCCAATAAACAACCAAAGCTTTTGAAATGCTTAAGGAGGCTATGTGTACAACTCTTGTCCTAGCCACACCTGACTTCAAAAAAACCTTTATTGTATAATGTGATGCCTTAGGACATGACATTGGTGCAATTTTAATGCAAGAAGAAAGGCCCCTTTCCTTTGAAAGTAGCCAACTTAAAAGAAAGAACTTACTTAAACCCATTTATGAAAAGGAAATGTTGGCCATATTACATGCAGTTAAGAAATGACAAATTTACCTAATATGAAGACACTTCAAGGTAAAAACAGATCATGATAGTCTAAAGTACTTCTTGAAACAACGATTATCTTCAGAAGAGAAATAAATATGGGTTACAAAGATGTTAATTTATGAATTTGAAATTATCTACAAAAACGGAAAACAAAATATAGTGGCAGATGCACTTTCAAGGAAAGAATAAGACACAAAGGAGTTATTGCATGCTATTTCTACTCTACAATTTGATTGGGTGGATGTAGCAAGGATAGAATGGAAGCAAGATCAAAAGGTATGCAAGATCATTCAACAACTACAAGAGGACCCAAGTGCATTAGATAAATTTGTGTGGAAGAATGATTTACCGTGGTATCAAGATTCCTTATATTCGTGTAAGAATTCCCAACTCAAACAGAAGATCCTTTTGGAATTGCACTATTCTTCGATAGGAGGACATTCATGGTTATTGAAAACTTATCACAATATCAAGAGAGACTTTTTGTGGGAAGGTCTTAAACCTAATGTTCAAAATTTTGTGGTTGAATGTGTGGTTTGTCAACAAAATAAGGGAGAGAGAATAAAGAGCTCAAGTCTCCTACAACCATTAGCTATACCAAGTCAACGTTGGGAAGAAGTTTCAATGGATTTGGGTAGGAGAACATTGAGAGTGTGTTGCAGCCAGTTCCACCACCTCCACAGAGACATGTAACCAAGGGAAGAGGCAAAAGACATCCCACTTCATCCTTCACCTTATCCCCAAGAGTTGCACCTTCCACCTCGGGCTCAACATCAACATGTCCACCTATTGCTTCTAGAGGAAAAGCGCTAGTGGTGACCTTTGCCTGTAAAAGGGGTAGATGAAATCATTGATATCTTAGTGCATCATGATTAGCCTTGTAGTATTTTTGTTTTGATATAATTTTGTATTATCCTATCAAGACTTGTTTTGATATAATTTTGTATTATCCTATCAAGACTTATCAAGACTTATGGCTCAATACATATAGCATATATTTGAGTATCGATCTTTGATGTACCACTTGACATCTTATATTGCAGTTTTATTTTCATATCTATGTGACAATGTGTTTTTCTAGTGATGTTGCTTGAGAAGTTTAAAAATTTGAAAAAAATTTGATTATTTTTGTATTTTTAAAGTAGTTTCCCAACTATGGCTGATAATTTAAATTTTAGAACCCCTGCTAAAATTTATGGAGAACGATAAATGTAACATTGACACACAACTAATACATGGACATTGCCCTATAAAAGAGCTAACTGGGACTGTCAAACACTTGCTGTCTAAATCATGTCTGTTACTATGGACTGGCTAATCCATCACAGGCTTGCAGTTGCACCCTTATATTTATACACTTGCTTTGATCATTGATCTTCACATTTGACTTGGTCTTCTCAACACTTAACGCTTTTGTTCCCAAAGGTTTGTTGTGGACGGTTGTCTGTCAAGGTGGGCGCATTCCAACTGGAGATAATCTCCGAATTTTGTGTATAATTCTGGTTGACTATGTCAAATCCATGTTTGTGCTACATTAACAATCATCTGTCTAGTCATCAATCCATCATGTCTGCACATGTTTAGTTCAAATCTACATTGGCCCAATCCTCTGCATGTCACTGTTTGAACACAGTTACATCATACTGCAAGAGATTTTTCACTATCCCTAACAAAAAGCCGGTGCATGTTGGTGTCCACTAAAATTTCTTCAAAACATAAATAAAAAAAATTATTAATGAAATAAATAAAGACGCCTATTTTATGCAAATTTTTAAAATAACACCAGAAATTTGGTGGTTTTTGTTGGACTGGTATGTGCTATGAAGACTTTGCTGCTGAACAAGGAACTCAACCAAAGAGAAGGCAATCTTTCATTAGTTTCAACTTTACATTGTTAGGAAACCACACCTCTCTGTTGTACATTTATCAGATTGTAGKTCATATACACMAGCTTGTGTTCTCGCACATGCCTTTCACATTTATTTGCCATGATATAGCCCTTTGTATATTAACCCGGATCACCACATTAATGGTACCTTATATTAACTATAAGTATAAATTATAATGCACTGTTATAAAGAATGCACAAACGAAAGTGGGATGGTGTGCACGGGAAGATGGATGGACGAGAACAACTGATGTGTATATCACAAAAGAGTACCTGCAGCTTTAAGGCCCGACAATAAGAATGTGTACAGTAGATGATTGGAATTGCTTCAATAACCTGGCAAAAATTCTAAAAACTTGTAAATTGAGAGAAACAAATCCGAGTGCTGGAAAAGGCATTTTCTAAACGAAAAAGGCCTTTTGTCAATTCCCTTTATACACAACCATAAATAGATGCTTGACTTCAGTCAAAAACATTCTTAAAATTGATTCATCCTTAGCTGAAAAAATTGGAGAATCTGCCCACCTATACAGATCAAGATGTGTTTTACCAACAATTAATTGTGTCAGCCTTGAAGAATAAGATCGTTAAACTCAAGTCTGATCCTCAGAATATATTAACCTATACAATTAAGGAACTGGTCATATAATTAATAGGATCCAAAGGATGAGAGATTTAAAAATGTCCACCATGAAATCTGATACCTTATGATATATGACTGACAGACATTACTATCAATTTTACAAGACATATAGTTCAGCTTTCATACTATTTCTAGGTAGCTTGATATGAAATACATAAAGCAAAGACAACTATCATTCCAATGAATACTTTTCTAATATACAACTTCCAAGGTGCGAAAATATGTTATAATCCTTGCACAACAGATACCGAGATAGCGCTTGTTAGGGTAAATAAAAAGAGGTCCGAGGAAGTTTCCCACCCTGAACAAGAAGAAACATTCAACATTTAGAAATTCAAGTGCATTAGATGTGCAAAAAAAATAGGTTGATACTTGATTACTAACAAACAAAATTGAGAAATAAGAATTAACCTCATTATATATGACAAAGATTTCATTTCAAATGAGATAAATGGATATTTGCTTCTGTACATATGCCCATTAAGAACTACTAAGATTTTAATATTAATTGATTTAGGTATTCTTTGGATGCTCTAGGTATTTCATTTCAAATGAAATAAATGCAATGTTCCACCAAGTCTCCCAACGGGGAGACACACAGGGAGCTGGGAGATGCACAGGGGGGACATGTGGAAGTACCCCTAAATTTCAGGGATTTTAGGGAAATGGGGGAGGGGGTATGTCACATATATAATATAAAAAAAATTAAAATATTAAATGAGATAAATGGATATTTGCTTCTGTACATATGCCCATTAAGAACTACTAAGATTTTAATATTAATTGATTTAGGTATTCTTTGGATGCTCTAGGTATTTCATTTCAAATGAGATAAATGCAATGTTCCACCAAGTCTCCCAACGGGGAGACACACAGGGAGATGGGAGATGCACGGGGGGGACATGTGGAAGTACCCCTAAATTTCAGGGATTTTAGGGAAATGGGGGAGGGGGTATGTCACTTGCTTCTGTACATATGCCCATTAAGAACTACTAAGATTTTAATATTAATTGATTTAGGTATTCTTTGGATGCTCTAGGTATTTCATTTCAAATGAGATAAATGCAATGTTCCACCAAGTCTCCCAACGGGGAGACACACAGGGAGCTGGGAGATGCACAGGGGGGGCATGTGGAAGTACCCCTAAATTTCAGGGATTTTAGGGAAATGGGGGAGGGGGTATGTCACATATATAATATAAAAAAATTAAAATATTAAATATAAAATTTATAAAAAAAATAAATAATTATAAAATCTTAACAATAACAATTCAATGTTCATCCTATGCAAATTCATCAGTAAATACTAAAATACTAAATTAGTAAATTGAAAATTCAAATTTGTAAATAATTATTACAAACTATTAAACATGATTTAAAATTCAAATTCAAATTCAGTAATAAAATACATTGATTCATAAATCATAAATGAAAGTTGAAACATAAATAGTAAAATAATAAATATTGATACATTGATTTAAAAATTAAATTCATCAATCATCATTCTAGAATCTAATTAATTAGTACTAAGGAAAATGTTGATGATTATAGCTACATGAGACATCCTCCAGGACACGGACTGAGTAAGTCGGCCTCAGAGAAATCCCATGAGTTGGGTGTGCCCATGAGCTGGGTGTATGGTTCCTCTCTGAGACAGAGAAGGAACATTGTGTGCCCCTGTGTGGGGTGAGGAAGCCCATGAGTTGGGTGTGTGTTTCCTCTCTAAGATGGAGATGGAATGTTTTGTACCCATGTGAGGGGTGAAGGAGCCCATGTGATGGGTTTATTGTTCTCCTTTGTGTAGAGATTTGAGATGATATTCCAGATGATTCTCCTATGTAACGCAGTGAGAAAGAAGATCTGTTGAGTTGGGCATGCCTGTGGCTAAGCACACGTGAACTTGTGAAAAATCCCATGAGTTGGATGCATCGTTTTGAGACAGAGATGAAATGATTTATTAGCCTCCTCTATGCAGAGAGCTGAGATGATGTGATACTCCAGATGATTCTCCTGTGTAACGCAATGAGAAAGAGATTTGTTGAGTTGGACGTGCCTGTGGCTGAGCACAGGTGAGCGTGATCCTAGTGGCTGAGCACTAGTGAGTGTGGTTCTCCTGTGAGACGCAGTGAGATAGAGATGTGGACATCCCTGTGGTTGAGCACAGATGGATGTGCCCCTAGTGGTTGAGCACTAGTGGGTGTATGAGATCCCTTGCTATACTGTTCAAGAGTCAGAATTACTTGTAACCCTAATTGTGATGTAATGGGTACAGGTCAGCCCCACCATAGAGTGAAAGATAATTAATATGGTAATTATTAATTATATTATAAGTTATTGAGGTCGGCCCTGTTGTGCCAATAGACACTATTGTTGACAAGTTCAGTCTAATATAAATAAAGGTAAATTCCCCATCGAGGAAATATATCACAAGTGTGAGTTTGGAAATTTCAGAAAACACTTGTTCTTGGGAAAAGTGTGCACCTCTCTTGGGTGCTAGTCTTCTAGGGTTTGTGAAGCACCTGTTTGTGTGATAGTTCTTTATGGTGGTGCAGGTCTTTCTCTTGAAGAAAATAGCAAAGGATTGGCTGGGTTTTTTTCCCTTGTTGAGAAGGGTTTCCCAGGATATTTCTTGTGTACTTGTGCATGGTGTTTCTTCTTGTGATCTTGGTTGTTGCAACAAATTGTCTATGATTTAAGTAAAATGTTAAAAATGGAATGAACATCATGCTTAAGCCTAGATTATTGAAAAATAAACATGGTATCAGAGCATAGGTCTTGAAGAACCCATTGCACAAGCAAATTTCAGTCATCCTCTCTCTTCTGCAAAACCGTACGACCCTCCTAGGGTTTCCAGAAATTTTGTACAACCTACCTCTCTGAGGAGTTTCAACACTTGTCACTTGGACGTTGGGGCTAAAAAGTGCATAGGAGTGTACGGCCTCCTTCAACGCACCTCCAGCAAGCTTCAGATTGCATTTCCAAGCATTTTGACTTTCTGGCCCTAGGGTTTCGCTAAATTTCTACAGAAATTTCAAAATCAGGGTTTTTGCAACTCATTGAAGGAGCTCTTCAGCTCACCAGTGCTCTCCTATCTTTCAAAGGCTTATTTTTGGCATTCATAAGTCCAACAAAGCCTAAAAGTGCTATCCTAGCCTAGCCGTTAGGTTTTCTAGCCCAGTTGACAAGGGTTTGTGAAGAATCTAAAATTATGATGAACATAACTATGATGGAAGATAAGCCTAATGGATCAAGCAACTAAGTTCCTGGAAGACAAGACTTCAGAGGAAGACTTATTATGGGTGATACAAAAAGGTGACACTATGACTACCTTCTTCATGAATATGTCAGAGGACAAAGATCATCTAGGTGCCATTGGAGAAATCATATCAGCACCCTCAGGTATGCACTTGTACATATATTATTTGTATCATTGTCATGAGGGTATCTGCAGGAGGAAGGAACCTTTGCTGACGTCATGGATCCAGAGGGATCTCAATGCATTCAAAGGAACAACACACTGGAAGTGAAGACTCCAGGAGATATTCGTGTTTTGTTTCCTTTTGTTTTCTTGTTCTAGACAGGTTAACAACAAAGGAAGATGTTTATCCTTCAGAGGGAGTCATTTGACTTCAAAGGGAGTCACTTGAATCAGAGGGAGTCAAAACTATTTGAGAAAGAGGAAGAACAGAATCATCATTGAGGAAACCAAAGCAATGATGCATGATCAGATGATTTTGTGGGAAGAAGCATGCATGACAGCAATATATGTTCAAAACAGGAGTCCCCACCAGATTTTGAAAAACATAACTCCCGAAGAAGACTTCACCGCAGTGAAGCCTGAGATTGAACACTTCAAGATATTTGGGTGCCTAGTATATTTTCAGAGAGAAGAGATCCAAGCCAGACCCTTCAGGGAGAAAGGGTACATTTGTGGGGTACAGTGAATCCTTGAAAGGATATCGGATCTACATCCCTGGTCAGAGACAGATTGAGGTAAACAAAGATATTATCTTTGAAGAAGAGATAGCCTTTCAAAGATCCAAAGTATCTCAGATGGAGATTGATAGTGAGACAATACCTTCTCTCCCTTCGGTAGTTCAGAGGGAGACATACATTATTCCAGTTGATCCAGTTGTTCCAGATGATCTAGTTGCTCCAGTTGAGATGCCCAGAGATATTGAAGTAGGGCATAAAATACATGCATGGGATCGACAAACTTTGCAAGAGGCAGAGGGACATACAGCCCCTCAAGGCACATCCCAAGAGAGCAAGATACTAAAGAGATTTTCGAGCTACCTTTCAGCCATGAGTCACATCATTGATTCTAAGCCTTCTTGTCATAGAGAAGCAACAGGTGAACAGGTATGGCAAGATGCAATGACAGAAGAATATCAGTCTATCTTGAAGAATGATGTATGGGATATCGTTCCGAGACCAGAAGAGAAGTCTGTAGTGGATCTATAAGATCAAACATGCAGCTGATGAAAGTGTCGAGAAATACAAAGCGAGATTTGTAGCCAGAGGATTCTTGATGAGTTTGGGTTTCACCAAAAGTGTTTCTGATCCAACCTATATTATCACATTGTTGGTGATGAGAGCCTGATTT
>SNQJ01S0081128.1:0-25138 GCA_010110895.2 Picea sitchensis
TTTCTTGTAGCATGTGTGTGGATCCACTATAGGAAATAATCATTGAAGGTTAAGACATTAATAAGATATTCTCGCAAAGTTGCATGAACAACCGTGCGTGAAAGATTACAACTCGGAACCCTTATTGCATTGGTTCTTCCGCAACCCAATGACGATTTCTATAGTGTTAATTTTTCTCCATTTCATTATCTTGTTAACCACTCCTCGAATCCATTGAAGGACATGAAAATTAAGTCAGATACTCATGATTAATCACATGAGCATCACTTGAGTGCATGAAAGACTTTAATCTAAGCCTTTATAACACTAAGTTATTCCTATGTCCCAGTGATGAATCCTTAGTGTATTTCTTGCAGTTTGTTTTTCTTTAATTTTCTCAGTTTGTTCAGATTATTGTCGGCCTTAGGATAGTTATCCTCTGCTCCTGCATTTCTTGTGCTTGCACCTCAAAGTTTATGAGCCCCGATTGATAATTTAATGTGGGAATTAATAGTGCATATATTTAGCCCCACACGCCAAGAAAAAGGTGCGAGATGGGACCCGCCCATCCCCACGGCATATGAGAAGACATCAGGTGGATATTTGGCAGGGAAGATGGGACTCGCTAGTGGCATGGACCATTGTAGTGGTTCCATGTGGAAACCGATACAGGTGGGTCTGTAGTAAGTTAATTAAAAATTAACTTATAAAGTTATAAAGTAAATTATAGTTAAAGTTTATGAAAGAAAGAAGAAAGAGATAGAAGGTGTTAGACACTGACAAGGTAGGGCCAGGGCAACAAAGGAAGATGACATGGTGTCATATTAGGGTGCTAGGAGGACCTAGAATGCTGCCTTAGCATCCATGTCAGCAGAAATCAGTGAAATTTCTCAGAAATTAGTGGGTATTACTAGAAAAATTAGGTGTTTTCCAGGTCATTAACTTGCAGGCGAATTTTGAAGGCCTAAACACATTTAAAAAAAAAATCAAATTTGTACCAAACATGTCCTTCCAAGACACATAGTTTCTACTTCTAAAATGAAACAACTCAGAGATAACTTTATAACAATCTAAAATATTCGTAAAATAAGCATGTACGAGGAAGTTGCATGCCAAATAGTGCAAGGTAAAAATGAGGCCCAATTGAATTTTGGAAGCCATATCTTCCTGCTCATGGATTGGATTGGGGCACAAGAGTAGTTTATGGAAATATATTGAGCCATAGAATATAGTCATGGGGTTAGATTGATAATCTGGGCACCTAAAAGTGCACGAGAGGAGGTATAAGAATCTTGTAGCTTTCACTGCTAAAAGAGGTAAATTATCCAAAACTTGAACATGTTGTAACCAATAGCTTGGAGCCTAGATGAAGGTGAAACTTGGTCAAATTCTACAAAAAGTTGTCATGAAGGAACCTAGTTGAGCTCTTGTCAAACGTCCAAAGGAGAAGATGTAAAGGATGCATGGACCTAGCTAAAATTGCACCTGCTTGAAAGGTGTGCAAAATGGAGGAACTGAGTAATGATCAAATGACTGTAACTTTCTGCTCAAGACTCATAATTGAGAAAGAAAGTAGTCATTGGAAAGGTCTTGGGTAAAGGAATCCATACCTTCACCCAAAAATGTGAATTGAACTATAGAATTCACAAGGAATAAGAAAGACTATTTCTGGTGTTTTTTTTAAAGGGCAGAATGGTGCATAATCTTAATAGATTTGTTAAATTATTATAGTCTAACAAATTCTATTACCTACACATTTTGTAGAGTTAAAGGAAATTAACACATATCAGAAGCAACATAGAGAGGAGATACATGGAAGAATTACACAAAACCTACAACCATGAAGATGAAGTCAGGGGGTTGTGTGTCAGCAAGGAGGAAAGCATGAATTTGGTGGAGACTATAAAGAGCCTGCAAAGAGATATGTTGAGTTATAAAGCTGATAATGAGAGGATTATGAAATCCAAAGAGAAGCAAGATCGAATCAATATCAGGTTGTTGCATATTTTGGATATAACATAGAAGAAAGTGGATAATGGGGACATACTCAAGAAAGTGGATAATGGGGACATACTCAAGAAAGTCAAAGAGACACAAATCTCATGATAAAAGAAGAGAATACATAAGTTTTTATAGACATCACCATCACTCACCAAGGCACTCAGTTAAGAGAGAAGAGAGTAGTCCAAGCTTATCTCCTATTAGAAAGTATAAGAGAAGTTGTGGAGTGGATGAAATGCAAGGAGAAATGAATAATATCAAACCTCCTACCTTTGATGGCGAGCACAAGAAGGATGAAGATGCATAGACTTGGCTATTGGGAATGAGGAAATATTTTCAGTTTCACAATTATTCCTCACATGAAGAAGGAAGAATTGTCATTTACCAACTGAAGGGGAAAACATCATTGTGGTGGGATCAACTTGTACAAGTACAACACATTGATGATAAGAAATTCTCTTGGAGGCAGTTCAAAAGGTATTTTAAGAAGAAATACTTTACCAAGGATTATTATTTTAGAAAGATGAAGGATTTCTTTGAACTCAAGCTTGGGAGTATGACCATGGACGGGTATGAGAGGATATTTTTAGAATTGTTGAAGTATGTTGACTTCATCAAGGATGAATAGGTCAAGATTCAAAGGTTTCTGAGTGGGATACCATCAATATCTAATGATAAGATTCAGTATGATGATCCCAAGACATTGGATGAAACAATAAGGAGAGCCAAATGTCTCTATGAACGGTATAGAGGAAGATCAACCTTCCAAAATGCTCGGGAAGATAAGAAGAAATCTAGTATGGAGTAGAGGAAGAAGAAGAACAAGCCACCATTCTTTAGAAATAATTTTCAGGGACAAACAACTCCAAGTGATCCCAAAATGATAGAAACTTTGGGAAAAATACCAAGGCAACAACCTATTAAATGTTGGGGTTGTGAAGGAGAGAACATGTGATCCACATTATTTTGAGAATGACATGAAGGAATAAATATAACATAGATATAAAAAGGAGATAAATAGAGATATTGCAAAGAACACAATAATACAATAAATAGTAAAACTTAGATTCTATTAATGACTGCCTGGAATACAAAAGATTGTAAAAGGCAAAGCACACAAGCTAGCTAGAATGGTGGTAGCTTATCTCTGAAGAGAGATGTGTCGACTATGCTCATTCACAAGAAGTTGATTAAAATGATGCTCCAAATTCATTTTTAACATAAAGCATAAATGATAAAACCCTTAACATAAAAAATCCTAACCCCAGAAGATGAAATGCCAAAAGGTTTGTGGGCCCCGATGGGGGTAGTTGATACTTCAACTTCCCGAGAGCACAACGTTTTCCTACGATCTCCATCTGGGGAATTAGGCACCTGTTTGGGAAGGTCTAGCCGAGGAGTACACATTCTGAATGTAAAAAAAAACATTGTTTAGGGCCTCAAAATGGCCCCAGAAGTTTGGGACCCGAAAAACTATAGAAAAACTGCCAAGATGGAAACTATAATTTAAGCAAGTGGAATAGGTGGGCGACCAATGTTATGAGGAAAATATCTCTATGGCATGGGGTAAAACACAACATAAGGAATGGCACTTATAAATCAACTCTAATCCCAAGTATGTTATATAAATGAAATGCTAACAAGACAAGGCCAAGAGCCTACCTCGTCCAAAAGTTTGATGAAGACCACCATTGAGCACGCAACTCAAAGCTTTATACCTGCAACTTGTCCTCAAAAACCAAGATACACAAGCATATGGTGACAATATATAATTTTAGCATATATATTAGCATAATCCATTAACATACATGACAAATACGCCCATGGAATAGTAATTCTAATATTTGCAAGATATTAATTGGATGAGAAAAGAGTATTTCTATTAAAATAATCAACAGAAGTATATAGGTGACAAACTTCTGTAACATCACATATCGGAATCGAGAAACTAAGTCCCTCCAACTGGGTCTCCACCACTTCAATCATCCACCAAAGGAAATATCATATAAAGGATCCAATGAGGTTCTCCATCACAAAGAAGGAAGAGATTGGGGGTTGAACAAGGGGTTCAAACTTTCAAGGACAAAGGGATGCATACTCAATATGAAGTGAAATTTCTCTAGAGTGTCTTTTCTCTCAAAGTTGAATTATTTCTTTCAAGGTTTGGATATGGCTCAATTTATAGCCTTCAAAGGGAACTGAAGGGCCAAGTCGGAGCATTTCTAGTATATGGAAGGTCAAGGATCATGGATCTCATGACATGGCATGGAAAACTGACATAATTTTTAATTTTGACCACCAAACCTGATGTACGTGGGTCGTAGTGGAGAAACTTGCTTATACGCTTGTTTTCTAACTGATAGAGCACATATATGCAGAAACATGTTCTTTTTGGATCTGGACGGTCCAAAGGGGACTTCAAGTTTGCATAGGGAAATGGAAAGGCCATCCAAGCAAGTTTCATGGGGTGAATATTTTTTTTTGTAATAGATGCCCCCTAATGTGTGAGGTCAGAGGAGTATCTGCGATGGCCGAAATACATTATAATTCCCAGAAGTGGAGTAATGGAGACTCAGCTGGAAGTGTTGGTTACTCATGAGAATATTACAATCCATAATGACTTTGTACACATGGATGACAATCTGAATTACACTGAAGATCCATGTGGAAATATATCAAATAGTTTTTCATGGCCATGAATAGGCAATACAAAGTGCCATAGGCTGTCATAGTTACGAATAAGGCACAGTGGAATCTAGTCTCAAAATCAATATGAAGATATTTGTATACAATGGAGTACAATCTGATCTCCCATGATCATTGAAGTCATATAGGTATTGGTCCAATGAAAGACAACAACAAATTAGGAATGTTGCTACTGTAAGCTGGAGGTATTCTACACTATCCATTGAAAGTGTAAGTCTACATCATGTGAATAGAGGAGTTGAGGTCAAACACAATGAGACTTCATTTGATTATCGATCATTAAGGTATATCGTTAACAAACACAAGACAACCTAGGGTATCAAGGAACCAAGTACATTCTACAAGTGTGAATAAGGGTGTTGAGGTCGAACACTTGAAGAATCCATCGATTAGGAGACATTGATGTATTCCCAACTGTTGATGGCGGGAGAAGCTGCCACTGATCACTACAAGCCTCTAGGTACTCATAAGACTCTAGGTCTCATTTCTAGAATAAATGAGTTGAAGTCGATGGAAAGAGACCCACTGAAAGGAGATAATTAGGGAATGTCTCATCATTTAGCACAAGGTGAACAACAATATATTAATGATTAGGAGGAGCTCGGATGAATAGGATGTTCACGAACCAACGACCTTGTGAGTCTCTCATATGCACCAGATGCAAGTAGTGCATGAAGAGACCCTCTGAATAGTAGCCAATAAGAAATATTGTTGACAAAGGCGAGGAAACCACCAATAAGGCTAATGGAATCCAAGAAATTGCATGAATCCCAATGTGTGAAGAGATTTATTTCTGTCGAACACAAGGGAAACCCCCAATCAATGACAAATGAGGAGATGTCAACTGTTGGGTTCAAAGTTAACTACCCATAATGAAAGTAGGACCATGGTGCATGGTAGGAATACAACTTCACGTGACTTTGAGATATACTGAGGGTATGGCCGACATGCAAAGTCAAGAGTTCAGAGAAATGGCTGACACAAGCTTATATAATTCCTTTGAATAAGAGCATGAGACATATGCATAACTCAGGAAACATAGAATTGATGATAAAACTTCGTGATGCAGGAGGCATAAAAAAACTCTCCATAGGGACTGGAAGAATAACCAGTCGGAGGAGTAAACTCTAAGTAACGAGATCAACTTCCTAAGGTCATGCTAAACCCAAAATTTGGACGATAGTTGACTCAAAATTTTGTGCTCGATTCATAGGCAACACGATTGCTGCTGATATGAGATAATATTGTTTTCCCGCCCATCGTTTTTTGTTTTTTCATAGGAAAATAAATTCTATGATACAGGAGAGGAAATGAGTGTCGCGAGTAAGAAACTAGCTCCAAACAATGGAACATACCTATGCTCAATGCAAGTAAGTGCATGCGGGAGATGGACACTCGGGGGGATGTTTCCTCTCAGGGTACATGGTGTCAAGCTGCAAAGTATATATAAAAGGGTATGCTTGGCTAGTGATGCAAATTGTTGAGGTAAGAGGCTTATAACGAGAAAGAGGGAACTGTAAATAGGCTCAACACTGCAAGCAGGATGATGGAATGCAATTACAACTTGACTTCCAGAGAATGTCCTTTTTCATAGATTTAGTCCCCTAGGCCCAAAAAAGTATAAAATAATACCCATGAGAAGTCTTCTAGCCAATGGTGACTAGAGTATTCCTTTTTCATAATTATTCTACTTGGTCCGAAAAAGGGTTCAACTTACACCAAATAGATGTCCTTTCAAATCCGTTTAACGAGTGTGAAAGAGACAAGTTCACCCGACAATCTTTTCATTTTTTAGAGAGTCAAAAAAGAGCTTAACCAAGACTCGGGGCAGTCCCATAGGTAACAGTCATAATTATTGTGAGTAAGAATATGGGGTTTGAACGCAAAGTCATATTATAACTATAAGGAACTCTCGATCCCATGGAATAACTTCTGCATGGGCACCAAACAACACAAAGGTTCTAACTAGGGCACCCATGTTTGGTGAGCCTCTACCACTTAATAACAACACTTCTAGTAGTAGTAAGAAGGTTCTGTGTCGCTAATAAATAGGTTCATACCTAGGGCATATGGATCACAGTCATATGATGATGCAATAATTCAAAACGAAGTGACAACCTATCCTATATGTCGGTGAAATAATATACCTGCCGAAGGCATGAATGAGCGGTATGACGTTGGAAACTGCAAAACATCCTAGACAAAACCACCAAAAACCAATTCTTTCCACTGCACTATTTGTCCATAAGGTCGAAAATTAGCACAAACTATATGAAGTGGGTAAAAAAATTTCTACTAATAGTAAAAATAAAGCATTTTACCATAGAATTTGAGTTTTTTCACCCACCTAGTGCATTTTAGGCCATTTTCCCCATGATATTCAAGTGGCGATGTCAGCTTTTGAAGGTGTGAAAAATAATAGAAATAGGGGCGAGCATAAGAGAATTCGCTGAACTGCCTCTCCTGAATCGGCTATCTCTCTTCCCACCATCCATTTAAATGAACCACTAAGACTATTGCACCCTGACAACCTATAAATGATCAACGAGGGATCCTCTACTTACATAGTTATAACATGTTTTCACTTAAGACTATTTAGACATGCGGATGAGTCCCTTCCCCATGATATTCAAGTGACGATTGCGGGAGCTACGATCAACATAATCAACAACCGTCTGGATCAAGTAAGTTCCCATCCCCTCTATTTCAACTTCAATGGTTTAAATTTCAATTTTAGGCCCCATTTTTTGAGTATTAGAGGGTGTAATATGGAAATTAGGGCGTACGCGGGTGACAGTTCATCGTGTCACGTATATGACCCCATAATTGCGGGAAAAGAAAAGATTACCCACGTATATGCATCCCTATACACGACTATTACCAAGTTAGCCCGCGTACAAGTCCGTGAACACATTTTTTAAAGGTTTTAACCCAAAAAATGGCTTCTCCTTTGCAGGGTGGTGATTGAATGGAGAGAGAGGGAGCATGAAGAGATAGATGCAGTAATCGGAAGGGATGCAGGGGCCCAACAAGATTTAAAAAGATGTGGCCTTTATAAATTTTTGGCTCTCAAGGGAATGCGGGATCAAGTGAGGTTACTCTAGTTGCTAGTAAACTACTGGGATACGGAGACAGAGTTTGTTAACCTCGATAGGAAACCATTGAGGATTTAAGTGGACGATATATATTTTATCACATGATTGTATCATCGGGGAGAGGTAGTGAATCTTAAGGCCCGAGGGATTGGGGGTGGTATGACTATGGAGGATTACATTGCCACCCACCATGTTGTAGGCACAAATAAAGTAGGGATCCAACTCCCAATCAGAGCGATTGAGAACCTGAGTTTAAAGATCATCGTGCTTATACTTTCACGGATTTTGGGGTCGGCCTAGTTGCACCAAGCATCAAGGCCACTCATGTTTTATGCGGTGGAGTGTTTAAGACCCATTGTTTATGACTGGTTACCTCATTGCTGGCTAACATGAAGAGCTAGTTGACAGATTGTAAACAAGGGAAGAAGAGAAATTTCAGATTTGCATCCATTCTTTGTAGTGTTTTCTTTGAGCGGATTCTAGGCTTGAGCCCTAGAGTAGAGATTACTCCACATGGAAAACGTGATCCGACCATGTCACGGTGGACCGATGTGATGAGGCGGTAAGGAGGTGCTAGGGTGTCAACCCCCTACAATGATGAGATCTTTTTCTAGTGGCGTCGATAGGTCATAACCATTGACGACTACCCTTATAGGGGAATTGACTACAGAGGGGATCTAGACATGCCTTTTCCACCAGGTTTCGCCTATGGTGATATTGGTAAGAAATGTTTTTATATATTTCATTTTTTTGTGTTTTTCAATAAAAATAAAAAACACAAATATTTTTGTATGGTATCAAGTATTAACAATTTCTTTGTTACACAGATGTAGGTCCACGATGGCCAAAAGGATTCCCACGACATCGATGGAGGACTTGAGGGGATGAGAATGTGGGAGGAGATGTGGAGAGAGTGCTACAGAATGTGCAATGGAACCTGTCTCGATTGACGCACATGATTCCTGTGGTTCAAGTGGAGGATCTGCCAGAGGATATGAAGCGACAGGTGGTGGGTGTACCCTATGTGTGGGTGTACCCCGTGTGTGGGTGCGACTCTTCCGGTGTCTCGCAAACGCCATAGTGTGCTATCATGATATGCATATGGCTCCATAGGCGTAGATGCCATAGTCATATTATATATCGACCATATATGTATTTTGAGGGTGTGAGCCCCATTTGTACTATGGCACCATATTTTTGAAAGGATGAAATATTAAATAACAAATATTGGTCTTCGACTTTACTTATATATGTTACAATGTGTACATGCATGAATGTGTTTTATTTGCTTAGTTATGTGACAAATTCCAATCTAAAATATAATAGCATATGCATCAGATAAATGATTATAAATTCTAGGTATGTGATTATAAGTAAGAAAATCAAAGTATCATTCTAACAGTTGTACTTGTAGGAATCGTCGGAGTAGAGTAGGGTCTCGCACACAGTAATTTCCGTTTAACCGACATATGACTAACTGGGACTCTAGGAGAACCTATAAAGACCGAACATCATGTGATATGGCGTCGCGTAATAGCTCTATAATGGTGCTATACTCAACCACATTATTCGTTGATGGCTCCATATGAACGCCACCTAAAGACACCAGTTGGCCCTCAGGTGAGTAAATGACCCAAGCAGTGGAAGCCATGTTCCGCGTATGACAATTGGCACCATCCACAAACCCTAAGTAAATTGAAGACTCCGTCGAAATCTTCCAACCAAGTAAAAATTGATAAGAAAGCCGATGAAACAAAGGAAACAATGTATATACAGTAAGATACACTAGTATACAAAAGGTCACGCCCAAGATTTGAGGGATTAAGCATAAAACCTTTTAAGGTAGATCCCATTTCTAGGCTCATCCAACATATTCCCGTCATAATATTACAATTCATAGGCTCCTTTATCTAATAAATGTCACACAATATAAGGACCGTGGCACATGGGGTTGAACTTGCCTACCCCCAACGGTTCTTTGGCTTGGTCATATAGGAGAACCAAGTCACCCTCAACGTACTGTCGAGGACAGACAAACCTATCATACTGAACCTTAACATGTCATTTATTCTCTTTGATACATATAGGGGCATCTTGATTCTACTCATCGAGACCCTGTAGGTGTACGAGGCATTCTTCAAGATCAGATGTGTCAGGTAGGAGCTCAATTGCTAGCTTGAGGGAAGTGATTTCACATTCAATCGAAAGAATCGACTCCATGCCATGTACTAACTGAAAAGGAGATAAACCAAAGGAAGTCTTTACTGAGATTTGACATGCCCAAAGTGCAGGGTAAAGCATTAGATGCCAGTCAGATTTACTTTGGTTGAAAGTTTTTTGCAAGATGGTCTTGAGAGATTTATTCACCGCCTCTACTTGTCCATTTTCCTGGGGATAGTAAGGGAAAGAATGACCATGCTTAAACCCCAATTTTGATTCTAAATATTTCATCATTTCATTTTGAAAGTGAATTCCATGATAAATGAAAATCTCTCTTGGGATTCCAAACCAGGCTATAATTTGGTTGAATACGAAGAATGTTGTAGTATTACCATCAAATTTAACGGTAGGCATGGCCTCTGCCCATTTAGTGAAGTAATCCACACCCATGATGATATGTTGATGCCCCCCATCCGAAGCTGGGTTACAATCCATAAAATATACCCCCCACTTGGTGAAGGGACTGACGGTGACCACTGGGTGAAGAGGGGCTGGGTGAAAACACCTAGCAAGGGTGATATTTCTTGATCACTTCAACACAATATTTAAAAATTGACGACCAAAAATAACCGACTTGCAATATTTTTTGGGTTGTCACAAGCCAGGATAAATGACCACCACAAGCCTCGCTGTGACAGTCATTGAGAACATACTTATCTTCCTCGTTATTCAAGCAACGACGTAAATTTTTATCTACTCCTCGACGATACAAAGTGTCGCCGATAATAAGGTAGTTTTTAGCTTGATGACATATACGTCGTCAATCATCTCTTGATAAATGCTAGGATAACTTCAAGGTTTGAATATAAATTAGAGAGGGGTCCGAAGACGAGATAAGGAAGATATGTTCATCCATAAATGAACAGTTATGAAAAATTTCCTCATCTAGTTGAGGGAAGTCCAATATCAACTCAGAAAAAAACTAGCGATTTCTTAGACTTCGTCGAAGCGAAATTGAGATCAAATTCTTGCAAAATAACAATCCACTTATTGTATTTCCCCCCCATGACACACCTTCTGAGGATGTATTGAAATGGATTGATATCTGCAACTATGATAGTTTTGCAAAGTAATATATAATGTCGTAATCTTTGAACTACATGTACGATGACCAAGGCTAGTTTCTCTACGTGAGAGTATTTAAGTTCAGGACTGACTAGGTTTCGACTGAGATATTAGACAATGTGCTCATAGAGCTCATCATCCTCCTAAACAAGAACCATGCCAACCATCCCTTCAGATGTGGCGATATAAGGAAAATAGTCTCTACTATAGTTTGGAGGCTTCAACAGAGGTGACGATACCAAAGATTTCTTAAGAGCATTGAAAGATTCCTGGTCTTGCTCATCCCATATAAACGGAGTATCTTTCTTCAAAAGATGCATGAAACCCTTAGGTAAATTGGCATAGTTCACTATGAACTGACGCAGGAAATTATCCTTCCTCTGTAAAACTTGAAGTTGTCGAATGTTGCGTGGGGGAGGTAATCGAAGTATTGCCTCAAACTTCATAGGATCTACCATGATCCCATGCTCAGATACTAAGAATCCTAAAAGATGGCCAGACCTAATGTAGAAGATGCACTTGTGAGGGTTCAATCGAATGCAATAGTAATGAAATCTCTCAAATACTCATCAAAGGTGAGTGGAGTGATCTACTCTCTTGCGAGAGTGAGCAACAAGATCATCTAGGTAAGCTTTGACAACATGCTTGAGATCATGAAAAGCAAAGGTCATGGCATGTTGGAAGGTTTCTCTGGCGTTGTTATGGATGAAAGACATTTTCTGGTGTGAAAAAGTACCCCATGGACAATTACACGCCATCTTATGTTGATCCTCGAGTTTGATTTGAATTTGATTATACCTTGAAAATCTGTCCATAAAAGAAAATATTTCGCTTCCTGGGCACTCATCAAGAATATGGTCAATAAAAGGAGTTGGGAAGTTGTCTTTAGGACAAGCCTTGTTCAGGTCTCGAAAATCCATGCATACACGGATGGTTCCTTGTTTTCTATTCATGGGAACATGGTTGGACACTCGTTCAATCAAGGGAACCAGGTAGATGAAACCAACATTAAGTAGCTTCTCTACCTCTGCCTTAATAGCAGGGATCTTCCTAGGATTAACAACTCTAAGACGTTGTCAAATAGGTCTAGCATCCAGATAGGTCTTAATATCACGTTCAACAATGCTGGGGTTGATCCCTGGCATCTCTTCGTATGACCAAGCAAATACATCATGAAATTCTTTGAAGAGATCGGTGTAGATTTGAATTTCTTCAGGAGAACAATATGCATCGATATATACATTCTCAATTTTTCCAGGAATTCGAGAGATGTCGATCGTGAAGGTAGGATAAATATTCTCCATGTTTCCTTCAGAATAAATACCATGCATATCTAATGAAACCATATCGTGACCAACCATCTCACTCAAGGTGGATCTAAAGTCGTCATGTTCGATCCTAACAAGCTCTAGGAGGAAATATGAGAGATGATGCATATCATCCCAAGGCCTATCAGGACCATACATGGCCTCTAAGATGGATTCATATGAGGGTAAAGTATCATCGAGGAAATCATGTGAACAAGAAGATTGGATGACCCATATAGGTTATAGAACATGATCCTCATCGTCCTTTTGCAAGGAGAAATGATCTGGGTCAGCAGTAGAGTCAAGAATAGAATGATACACAATTTATGCCACTAAGAGTGGAATTTCCATCCTAATGTGCGATTGACCTTCATATGACATAGTCGAGGAAGGTAGGGTCCAAGGGTCATTGAAATACGAAGTACGAAAATGAACATACCTCATCGACGACGAAGACTCACTGGAAATCGCATGAATGTGATGAATTGGTGCCACAAAATCAAAGCTACCCATGACAGAGGAATACATTTTGACACCAACATCCTCAGTTGCCTGCTAAGAATTGTCGATCACAGGGACCAAAGGTCCAAATGATGCATTAGGACTAGCATGTGCAAAGGACAATTGATCAATCATCACTATTTTCACTTCGTGAGGAAAACATAAAGTGAAGAAAATGGACAACATGACTGTTGTCATGGCATAAGTTCAATTATGTCCTAGTAGTAAATTATAGTCGAGGGGTGCATCAACCACCTCGACATCAACCTCCACTGTCTTTCCACCTAACTGGACCAAAAAAGCGGGAATAATTCGATGGGGTCGAAACAAACACCCATCAAAAGAGGTCAACATAGTCATAGATTGGGATAGAGTCAGAGATCTAATGGATTTCCAATAGGTTAGGGACATCACGCATGTTGAAACACCTTCATCAATTACAATTCTTTTGATGGTAATTTTTTTGTACTCCACATGGATTTGGAAGGCCATGTGGTAAGGTAAGAGAGGCCTAACATCCGTGACGTCAAACTTAATAACCTTCAAGCCACATGGGTCTAGACCTCTTAAAGCATATAACAAGGCGTTCCTCTATGAAGGACATGTTTGGAGAACCTCCAAAGCCGAGATTGCACAAGGGGTTTGACCCAGATCTTCGACAATTGAATAGTTTTGGGAAGCTCTAGCATTAGGATTGTGGGCAGAGCACTTTAGTACTCCTTTCGGAATATGAGGCAGAGGTTCCGACTTTTTGATCTGTAAGGGTGTTTTCGTAGGAGGAGGAGACTCTGGACCTACAACAGTCTATAAAGAATTGTAATCATGGGATCGAGTGGCTACATCAATTTGAGACTTGACCATATTGACACATAGATGGACACCTTCATGTGTCGAGGGGTTTTGACTCCTGCTCGACACATTTTCAGTGTTGGAGGTCCCCGAGGCTATGTGTTGATTATGCAGAAACAGATTTGTCAGCACAATGAGCGACTATGATAAGAGCCTTGAGGATTCCTTGATTTTGGGGCATAGGTGGGTAAGGTGATCATCTTTACAAAGTTTACAAGGAAACTCCACCTTCCATTTTTCTTTGTTTCCCTCACCAAAATTGATATTCGATCTATCATTGTTAGTGTCTTCATTGGCTATGTTATTATTTTTCACACCCTTACGATTATTACCTCGTCCTTTCCTTCTATTCCCTCCTGGTTGCTAGTTACCATTTGGGTTAGGCGACGACTATACATAATGCACATCCACCGATTGAGTGGGAGTGGAGGACAAAGCCGAAGCTTGTCCTGCTATAGGTTGACTTAGAGAAAAATATTTCAACTGGATCATCACCAAATCTGTAGACTTAGAATTTGCGGTTATGATGCTATCGACATGAGGCCCAGGCTTTTGTCTAGGGTCATAGTTTGACTGCGTCCCATCAGGAATAATTTCATACAACATCCCAAATTGAGCATATATGAGGTCCAATTGTTGATCTTTGAAAATAACTTCTTCCTCAAATGTTACTCCGGATGTAGAGACATCCTTAGAAATATAAGGCAATAAGGATTTAAGGAACCACTCCAATGAAACTATGGAGGAATGTAGGATTTGATCAACCTCTTCTGTCTATGCCACTCTTGGATATGGTCTGAGATATGCATGGCTTTATCTTGGCGAAGGGCTGACAAAATTTATATGCCGACATCGTAACAAACCGACAACTGGAAGTGGTTGAGAAAGAACAAAACCATCTAATTAAAGTTTATGTATGTTCCCCCTGGTAGCTCAATGTAACACTTCATGGTGACCCCAATGAGGGTGCCTTTAAAAGCCTCAAATGAATAGAATCATCATTAAGGGAGTTAGACGAGCACCAAAGATGAAAAGTAGTGACATGATTACACAGATCCTCGCCATTCTTGCCTTCGAATTTTGGAATGTTTGAAGGAATCCTGGTGGGGACAGGGGGCCATAACGGACCGTGACGCACATGGTCATTCATTAATTTTGAAATATCTGGAAGATTAAGAGTGGCTAGAAAATGGAGCTGGGGTTGCGGCGTCTGAGCCCATGCTCCCGGGAACGATTGGGACGGAGGGATTGTAGGCCATGTTCTAGTATATGCCATGTCCCTTTCCGGTAGGATAATATCCTCCTCCAAATTGATTCATAAAAGGTTGTATGGGAACCATACCCACATAAACGACATAATGAGGGTTATATATGTTGCCCCCAAATGAAAGGGCTCCGGGTTGGGGGTTTCCCATAGTGTGAAACTAATTCCCTCTAGATGGAACTCTGGAGGACAGAGGGGGATTCGCCATAATAAATGTGTTTGTCAGAATCAACATGGAGGGAGAGGGGATAAAGGATGTAATATAGGAAGTAACTTTTCCACCCGGTTGAGCACTCCATCCATGAGCATTGAGATTAGGATTAAGCCTAGAAGAAAAAGGAGCCCAACCTCCAATTGTAGGATTCGTCTTGGGAATATGGCCTCCATCAAACAAGATAGGAGCATATGGAGGAGCCATGCCCCTAGGTCAAAAAATAGGATTCACATTAGCCTCTGGAATGGAGGATGAGAGTTGCGATGTCATGTTGGACACACCAAAATAAAATGGACTAGAGACCAAAGGTATTGATTGAGAATTGTAACCTAGCATGCCAAAAAGAGATCCAAAAGGATTCGTTCCTATGGGTTGAGTAGAACACATAGGTTGGGTAGTAGTAGAGGTGGGGATCTCTGGCACCCCAACCATCTAGGTTGAAGGAGTTGAAGGGATCCCACTAATCACAAAATCTATAGGAGTCAAGGGACTCCCTCTGACATTCGTGTTTGACTCAGTACTCATAATTGGATAATCAAAATTCCGGGAGGTGGAGATATATGTACCACGTTTATTAACTTTACGCATTTTAGAAGGCAACTTCGGTAAAGAATCAAGATGCGGTGGTAACTTCAACAAAAAACTAGACTTGCAAGGAGGTTGGTATTTCTCCACGATGACTCAAGACTCGAGATATAAAACCAAATCCTAGGTCCAACTAATAGTCAGAGAGAAAATCAAGATAAAGAAACAAGGCCAATGCACACAAACAAGACATAGTGGCTAAAAAGGGGCCTCCCTCACTAAAGTAGGTATGTCTCGCCCAAGAGGGGCCTGAGACTCCATTCAAAATATTGAAGGTATCCGAATCATTTATAAGGGACCTTATGGGCTTAACAACACAATCGGTCAGATTCCCCCAGAGAGGTAATCCTCCATAAAGGTTGTGTGTTGTCCGACCCTTATCTGACTCAGGGTACCTGCAGAATAACCCTTGCAAGTAACCTATGTCGATAATTATGTTAAGCAAATAGAGTCACTACAATATAACCAATGCGCAGGTGAACAATCATAAGTCCGGTCCACCATATGGGAAGGGAAACAAATCCCAAAATATTGAAAGCACTGCCTCTCATGGAGGTAAAGGTGCTAGAAAGACCCCAAATATGAATAGAACCCCATAAATATATTTGATGCGAAGAAGGTATTAGAGGGCTATCTCTGCAACCAACTTTACGTGACCTCGTGCTTAACTCCGATGTGAGCGGAGCCTCTTGACGTTACTAATTATACAATGGGTTTCACCACTCTTTGGTCAGACACATATGTTTAGTTTAATAGCCTTGGAGAAATTTACTCACAAAATCCTATTCCAAGGCCTTATGTCCTATACTTGTTTGTGTATATTGAAAAATAAAATCGTTTCTAATAAATTTTAATTAATCAACATTAATTTTAATGGATTCTTCTTACTCAAGAGGTGTGGTTGTGAAACTGATGGTATTATGACTCATAATATAAAAATAAACAAATATAAAAGAAATGCTAAGTACTAATCTTGAATTTCAAAGAGATGGTATGCTTCTAAATGAAAATTTTCCAATGCAATCTCTACAATTTCATTGAAATGCAATCTCTCCAGATGTGTCAAAATCAATGCAAAGTAATCAAAAGAGAAAATGTCATAATTCAAAATGAGAAAATGTTTTTTGTATTTTCGATATAAATAAAATAAAATGCAAGGTTTGAATAACAACTTCAAATGCAGACCCTATTGCAAGAAAAAATATACAAGACAAGCAGGATACTGAGAAGAAAACACTCAGACCAATGTCCAAGGACAACCAATGAAAAGGATGATAAGAAATAATATCGCCCGGAAATTCAATAATAAGAAGGCTTCCTATCACTCTATAAGCACTTAACAGTCAGGACAGAGAGCTAAGAAGAATCAACAACCAACCAAACTCACCCAACAAATACGAAACTCATCCAACAAGACTAAAGAGTTGATGTACATGATTGTTTGAGAAAAACTCGCGTATGTATGCACCCTAAAGGATGACAACTCGCATATGTATGCGTCTGTCAAGGAAAAAACCATGTATACCTAATAAAACACTACCAGGGAAAGGGTTAAGCCAATAAACTCATATGCAAAGTAAAAATAGGATGTTAAGCAATCAAGCGACAAGGAAACTCAAACTAACAAAGAGAAAATCAAGGAGAAAAACACTCCACCCCCCCAAAAAAAAGATCAATCCCTAGTATGGTCGCCAATTATGTTACGAGGAAAATATCTCTATGCCATGGGGTAAACAAAAATAGATAGAATGACATGTAGAAATCAACTCTAATCCCAGGTATGCTATAGAAATGAAATTCTAACAAGATAAGGCCAAGAGCCTACCTCGTCCGAACATTTGATGAAGACCATCATTTAGTACACAAGTCAAAGATTTATACCTGCAACTTGTCCTCAACAACCAAGATACATAAGCATATGGTGACAATATATAATGTTAGCATATATATTAACATAATCCATTAATATACATGAAAAATACGCCCATGAAATAATAATTCAAATAATTTCAAGATATCAATTGGACGAGAAAAGAGTATTTCTATTAAAATAATTAGCATAAGTATATAGTTGACAAACTTCTGTAACGAAACATATAAGAAATGAGAAACTAAGTCCCTCTAACTAGGCCTCCACCACTTCAATCCTGCACCAAAGGAAAGCTCATATAAAGGAGCCAATGAGGTTCTCCATGACAAAGAAGGAAGAGCTTGGGGGATGAACAAGGGGTTCAGACTTTCAAGGACAAAGGGATGTAGATTCAATATGAAGTGAAATTTCTCCAGACTGTCTTTTCTCTCAAATTTGAATTATTTCTTTCAAGGCTTGGATATGGCTTAATTTATAGCCTTCAAATGGAACAAAAGGGCTGAATCAAAGCGTTTCCAGTATATGGATGGTCAAGGATCATGGATCTCGTGACATGGCATGGAAACCCAACATAATTTTTAATTTTGAGCACCAAACCGATGTACGTGGGCTGTAGTGGAGAAAGTTGTGTGTATGCTTGTTGTATAACTGATAGGGCGCATATATGTGGAAAAATGTTCTTTTTGGCTCTGGAAGGTACAAAAGGGGACTTCAAGTTTGCATAGGGAAATGGAAAGGCTATCCAAGAAAGTTGCATGGGGTGAGGAAAAATTTGTTGTAACAACCACCGATGTCAACTTGGATTAGTCCTCCCCCATTAGGAAGCAATGGTCTTCATTGCATCAAGTTCATCCATCAAATGGGGAAACTTTTGCCGAATCTGATTCCTGGTGAGCCACTTTCCCTAATGAAGAAAATTCCCTTCTTTGATGACCCAATAGATTTGTATGTTTTATTGGAGGGTGCCCTTTGTCTTGGTGTCCATGATCTGATCAACTATCACCTATTCAATCAAATCAAGATAGAGGTGGAAAATATGGTTGAAGCAGTTCCACATTAAATACCAGGTGCAAGCCAAGGAAAGGAGGAATATTTTATTCAAAAGTATTCTCACCCACAACCTTGGTGATGGTGTAAGGACCATATCAAAGTGGGTGTAGCTTCCAATGGGGTACTCTGAGGCGCTCTTTTTGCAAATGCAACCATACCTTATCTCCCACTTGAAACTTGTGTGGTACCCGATGCTGATCCTAGCATTGCTTGTACTTGGCATTGGATTTCTGCAAAATATCATGAACTTGTTGTTAGATGTGTTAGATTCACTCAAAAAATTTGGCTGCTCAATTAGCCTCAGTCTGAGCATGGGAGGGATTTTCATGTGCAGTTGCAATGGGAAGATCTATGTCAATGGGGGCCAATGGTTTGAAACCCAAGCACACTTGAAAATGGTTGTGTCCAATAGAGTTGTGGAGGGATCTATTGTAGGTATTTTGAACACAAGGAAGGATTTCATCCCATGTGCGTGTATGTTTGGAATTATACATCCTCAAGATATGGACAATCATCTTGTTGAGTACCTCTTTTTTTCCATCATTTTGTGGGTGGAAGGTAGTCGATTTGGTCAGATTGATGTCCATCATTGACCATAGGCTAGACCAAAAAGTGTTGAGGAACCTATTGGGAGCCCAAAATGAACCCAAACATGTTCAAAGAAGAGCGTGGTGGCATCGGTTGTGATGCTCTTCTTGTAGCATGCCAAAACTTCCATCTTAGAGAATCAATCAATGGCCACGAAGACATAGTCATTCCCATGCTTGGTTGAAGGTAGACCAGACATGTAATCCATGGAGATGGACTCCAAAGGCCTATATGGAGTAGGAGAGGGGTGTATAACTCTTGTTTCTTGATGGCGGGCTTGGAAATAACACAAGAAATACATGATCTGATGTACTTTTAGACATCTTATCAAAACTTCGACCAATAAAATGCTTTTGTAGTATTTCCACTCTTTTTTCTACACTAAAATGTCCTTTTGTCTAGTTGTAATGAGCTTCCCATATCATCTTTTCACACTCACTTGAAGGAATGGAAAGATGGATTAGATGGAATAACAATCCATTATGGAGATGAAAGTATGGAACTGTTTTTCCTGCACTCAATATTTGATAGGAAACATCAAAGTCAGAGTCATTATTGTATAATTATGGCCACCTAGACATCTCATTCCCACAAGAGTTAAGAATTGTAGTTAGTGCCACAACCAGGGGTTGACTGAGGAAATCTACAACATGGTTGGTGTTTCCCTTCTTGTACTTGATGTTCAAGTGGAATTGCTATAGGTATGTGGAACAATTATAATGGCGGTCATTTTGTAACTTTTCTTATGTCTGCATGAATTACAGATGCTTGTGATCAATGTGGATGATCATTTCCTTCCCTAGAATGTAATGCTTCCATTGTCGACATTCATGCACAATGGAGTACATCTCTTTGTAGTAGGTGGGTTATCAACAAACAAAACCAGATAGTGTTTCACTATGATAGGCTACTGGATGCCTATGCTAAGTGAGGACTGCAACGATATCATAATCTAAATCATTTGTCTCAATCTCAAATGGTTGTTGCGGGTCTGGCAGAATAAGTACTGGTGTTGAGTAGATGTGGNAATCGATATGAGAGAACCCCAACACAAATCGATGGTAGAAGTTGGTGAGGCCCAAGAAGCTGTAGAGTTTGGTCATTGTCTTCGGGGCCGATCAATCATGGATTAATTGAAACTTGGTTGGATATACATGCACACCCTACTCATCCATGATGTATCCTAAATATTGGATTCTCTGCATGTTGAAGGAACACTTCTCCAAATTGGCATATAACTTGTGTTGTCACAGGGTGCCCAAGACTTGCTGAATATGCTTTAAATGTTCCTCCCAATTTTTGTTAAAGATGAGGATGTCATCAATATATAAAACCACAAAGGAGTTTGTGAATGGTTGGAATATGCCATCCATCATCCGCATGAATGTGGTCGTGGCATTAATCAATCCAAAAGGCATGAAAAAACACTCGAAGATACCTTCTTTAGACTTGAAGTTTTTCTTACATACATCAGTTTTATCAATCGACACCTGGTGGTAGCCTAACTTCAAATTAATCTTACTGAAAAACTTGGATGCCTTGAGATGATCGAGAAGATCATCAATCTAGGGGATTGGGTACTTGTTCTTGATTGTGATCTTTTCCAGGGCTCTATAATCAATACAAACTCACCATGTCCCATCCTTCTTCTGTACCATAACAATTGGGCTCCCGCAAGGTGAGGATATTTGTTTGATGTGGTCCTTTAGAATTAGCTCTTAAATTTGGCATTTTATTTCTTCATTCTCCATAACTGAATGCCTGTACACAGGGTCGTTAGGCATAGGAACATAGCGTATCAAATCAATTGAGTGCTTTAAATGATAGTGCATAGGAACCCTAGTAAGCGAGGAAAATATGTCTTTGTGCTCTTCTACTATATTTTCCACCTGTTGTTGTTGTGTAGAGAGACCTCGTGCATAGGTTTTGGCAGTTGTAGTGGAATTTTTTTCACCTTCCGACCGAACCATAAATAGGACAAATCTCCCAGTCTAAGAGACCACCTTTCTGCATCGCTTCATGGAGATCAAAGAGATCGTAGTAGTTGGGACTACCTCATGTACCCTATATAGTTTATATCCCAAAGTAATAATGACACTACAGGGCCTAGATTAATAAACAACATGACGCTTCCACATATATGGTTGTCCTAAAAAAACATCAAAAAATTCAAGGGGGGAAACATCACACAATACCTCTTTTTTGAAGGGTTTGATGTTGTAGTGCAGGCGACATTGCTGGCTAACGCAGATGTCTCATCCATGGTTGAGCCAATCAATGGTGTATGGTTGAGGATGCAATTCCATTGTCAGGTTCAACCTCTTGATGACCCATGATGAGATTAGGTTCTTATGGCTACTGTTGTCAACAATGAAATGGAGTGGCTCCCTTTCATCCACATCTGTGAGTGGAAGAGGCAGTCCCCTTATTCAGTCTCATATGGTTCATTTGGCTGGAATTTTGTGGTAGCGATGATGACACTGGGTTTTGTTTCAGTGATCCATTTTCCCTTTTACAGTTTTGAATTAGAGTCTGAGTTAACATCTGACCCTAAGGCATTCATCTCAGCCGACAATGACTGTCTGGAGAAACATTCATCAGTATTGTGGCAAGGGATTTTTTGGAACTCGCACCACTTTTCGGTGTCCTTCTTTGACTTCCCATTACCCTTCTTTGCTGGTATCTTGGACTGGTTTTCTTGGGACTAGACGTCCTTTCTCTGTCCTTTTCCATGGGAGTTAGGTACACCCTTATCATACTTCAGTTGTTGCATATTTGCAGACCCGAACTCCCGCTTGTTCTGCTGCTTAAATTTTTGCTCAATTTTGACATCATATGGATAAGTGTCTCCCAATGAAGAGATGTCCAAAAAATCCATTTTAGTTTGGATGTACCTGTGTAGATCCCCATGGTATTTTAGAACTAGATTTTGCTTGAAATATTTGATAACCAACTTGGTGCACAAGTTATGGAAGGTATTTGTGAACTCTAACATTGTTTGGCCCCTCTCTTAACATAGTGTAGTCCATCTCCTGTACTAGTATTCATAGTTTCCAACATGGTAATATTGTTCCTTGAGGGAATCAACAAAATCCTCCCAAGTGGGTCTTGGCCCAAAAATTGTAGACTCATCCTTGACATGTTGTTAACAACAAGTCTCCCACCAATCTTTGACATGGGGAAGGGACTTAAGGAGCGCAAAGGTGATTTTTCACTTTTGGAAATTTTTTAGACAGAGAAATAACCCTCTATCTGGCCTTCAAATAAAGGAATATCAAAGTTAAATTGTACCTTAAAGGGTGTCACACCTCCGAAGTGAATGCTAATTGAAGGTACCTTCACTTTTTTCGGCAAACGTCAAAGGATTTGGGTGAAATTATCCATCATCTCGTTCCTCTGTCGCGCGAGGGATTCCTCGAGTAATATTTTGATAGGATATCCTCTACGTAGTCCCTCTTTTCTTTCACCATGTGCGGTTTCTTCGGTGTGTGAGAGAAATTTTCCTCAAGAGAAATAATCTCGAGACCCAACTCTCTATACCCTGACCTCATTGGGGACACACACTAAGAACGATAAGGAACACACTACTCTGATATCGCCGATCTGGATTATTTTGAGAACAACATGAAGACATAAATATAACATAGATATCACAATAAGATACACAAAGATATTGCAAAGAAAACAATAATATAGTAAAATAATAAAACTCAGATTCTTTTAATGACTGTCTGGAATACAAAAGACTGTAAAATGAAAAGCACACAAGCTGGCTAGAATGGTGGTAGCTTATCTCTGAAAAGAGATGTGTCGGCTTTGATCATTCGCAAGAAGTTGATTACAATGAGGATCCAATGGCCTTTTTAACATAAAACATAATTGAGAAAACCCTAAACATCCAATACCCTAACCCTGAAAGATGAAATGCCAAAAGGTTTGTGGGCCCCGATGGGGGTAGTTGATACATCAACTTCCTAACGGCTCAACTTTTTCATACAATCTCTATTTGGGACACTCGATACCTCGTCATAAAGGTCTATCTGAGGAGTACACATTTCGAATGGCCCAATAATGCTAGTATGGATTAATTAGGTACTGCCAAATCAAAAAATTGTCGTTTAGGGTCTCAAAATGACCTCATAACTTTGGGACCTGCAAAATTGTAGAAATAATGCCAAGATGGAAACTGTAATTTGAGCCAGTGGAATAGGTGGGCGGCCACCAATGTCCACCTAGATCAACATGTATAGAGATTTCCCTCATAGAGGTGAAAACATGAGGATTGTTCACAATGTATAGCGGGTTGATACAATTGAGGACATGGGCATAAGCATGGAAATGATATATGTATCTCTGGACAACATGCAAGTTAAATCTCAATCTCACATGATTGAAGTGGAATGTAATATCAATGACCAACCTATTGCTATTTTAATTGATTCAGAAGCTAGTCATCATTATATAGATCCTAAGTTGGTGGAAATATTTATTTTTCAAGAAGAAAACTTGGGAAATCTTGGTTGGTTCAACTAGGTAATAAATCTAAAAGAAGAATTAATGAGTTGGTTAAGGAATATCCAATGGAAATGAATGAGCTGAGCACAATGGTATATTTGAATATCATACCTTTAGGTTCATATGATTTCCTAATTGGCATGAATTAGTTGGACAAGCTTCATGTTGTCCTAGACTTTTATAACAAGGCATTTACTTTCTTGGATGAATAAGGGAACTTGAGAACAATTCAAGGTATACCAAGGGCAATATCAATCAAAGAAATTTCAGAATTGTAGCTGAAGAAAAGCTTCAGGAAAGGATGCCAAATATTTGCAGCACATATGGAGGAGGAATCCATGGATAAAGTGCCAAGTATTGAAGACTATGCATACCTAAAATAATTTGAGGATGTATTTAAAGAGATACCAGGGTTACCACCAAAGAGAGATACTGATTTATACATTAATTTGATGCATGGAGTAGCCTAAATGTTGAAGACTCCTTATAGGATGATTACACCAGAGTTGAAGGAATTACAAATGAAACTTGAGGAACTTTTGAAGAAGGGGTATATATGTCCAAGTGTGTCCCCTTGGGGTGCCCCAATGTTATTTGTGAAAAATAACGATGAGACCTTGAGGCTTTGCATTGACTTCATGTAGTTGAATTAGGTGACTGTGAAGAACAAGTATCCTTTTCCAAGAATAGATTATCTATTTTATCAACTGAAAGATGCGAATATATTCTCTAATATTGACCTCAGATCATGATACCATCAGGTGAGGATTAAATAAGAATATATCAACAAGACAACATTTAGAACAAGGTATAGCCATTATGAGTTTACAGTGGTGCCATTTGGGTTGTCAAATGCACCGGTTGTATTTATGTGTTTGATGAATTTTATCTTCAGAAATTACTTGGATAAGTTTGTCATTGTATTCTTGGATGATATACTTATTTACTCTAAGTTTGAAGAAGAATACGAGCAACACTTGAGAATGGTGCTACAAGTATTGAAGGAGCATCCATTGTATGAAAAGTTAAGTTTTCATTTTATCAAAGGAAGATACATTATTTGGGTCATGTCATTTCATAGGAAGGGATATCAGTGGATCATAATAAGATAAAATCCATTGAGGGATGGCCAATACCAAATAATTTCTCATAGGTGAGATCATTCATGGGGCTTGTGATACATATTGCTCTGATACCAATTGATAAAATACAGATATGAACAACAAGATGATGGAAAAGACTCACTAGCCAACTCTTAATGTATTCACATCAATGGTACATATTTATAGTACAATGGGTGATGCCACCTCATAGAGAGATTTTCTCTAG
>SNQJ01S0081129.1:12033-23987 GCA_010110895.2 Picea sitchensis
CAAAGACAAAGAACATTGATGTTCAATATCACTTTGTGAGAGACATGATTGAAGAAAAGAAAGTATCACTAATGAAGGTGGACACTTTGAAGAATTTTACAGTCTCATTAACAAAATCTGTGAGCACTGAGAATTTATCTTGGTGTAGAGGATCCATGGGCATTGTTGCCCTAGATTTTTGACTATGTAACCCTATAACCCCATGCATGCAAAGAAAACAACAAGTGGGAGAATGTTAGGTATGTGTTATATTCTTTGCACGAGTAGTAGTGTAACCTACTACTCGTGACACTGCTACTCGGGAAACGTGACACCTACCTTGGGAAATGTGTCATGTATTTAGGTGGTTTTTTCGGCACATGGTTTTTATCGATGGTTTTCTATTTTTGGTTAAGGAATTAGGGTTTTGGACTAATCCAGGTCATTGGGTTAGGGTTTTGGATGCCGTTGGCTCCTATATGTATATTGTATTGTAAACAATGTAACACAATGAATGAATATAATATATGTCGGTTTTCCCGGTTTGGGTTTCCAGGGGAAAAATCTTTGTGTAATGTTTATATTTGCCATTGTATCTTTTCTATTCTTTTTTGAATATCTGTTTACAGTAGACATTGTACAAGGTTAGAATTTACATGAATCAATAGGGGTACTTTAGAGGAAGTGGAATATTAAGAACATTTTATAACCAAATATTTGGATTCCATAAGAGTTATCATGTATTTGGAACTCAAACGTTGAGCATTCAAATACATAGATAGTACCAAGAGTTAGGACAATGATGAAATGCTATGCATTTAGAAAATGGGGACATTTGGCTAGCCATTGTATTTACAATATACCAGGGTTCACAATATTTTTTAAGTATGGACCAAGTGATCATGATAGAAGATACTAACAAATATTTTTGAAGGAAAATCCATGAGAATAATTATAAATTAATACAATTCTTTCAAGAACAAGAACCCAAGAAAGCACTAATAGCAAGAAAAAGTGGGTTAGATGTAAAACCTAGGAGACAACCCAATAAGAAGAGACAACATGAAACATATTATATGGACTTTGAGAACCCCCTATGTAACATCCAGTTTCACTGATCACATTTTTATACTGACTTATTCTTTAAGGGCACTTGCGAGCAAGTGATCTGGTCATGGTACATTATGATCTCTATTTTGATTATGAGTTATGCAATTTTGAGTATTGAGATTTATATGTTATTTTTCTAGATGTATATATTGACAGGTTTTGTGATGATTTTTCCTAAGTGTGTAGGAAACATGACATGTTGAGGATTTTGATGGCATCAACATACTTCCTTGGACTCCGGATTGAGTCAGGGAGTGGTCTTGTAATTTGGTTTGAGTATTTGATTTATATGCATATATCATTGATGATGAATTCTATATGGATTTCATGTATACAGATTATCGACATAATTTTTTTTTCAGTGGATGCAGGCTTGGTGACGATTGCTAATTTGAATCGCATATGGAGCAAATGGGACATACACAGTGTTAGCGCCACCATTTTTCTTCCCATTTAGATTCGGTTTTAGTCGAGTTATGTCCCATGTGTCCAAATATGTGAAGTTAGGTATGTAACAGTGAAGGGGGTCAAAGTCAGCAAGTGGTCGGTTGGCCCTTGGAAGTGGGAAGGGACGTTAGAGTCGAGACATGCGTAAATGGTACGGGTATGTTGTTCCCAGAGAGTTGGGTCTTCTTAAAAGGTCGTCTCTACATGCCCCAAGTCGAGTCAAGTAGTTAATGGAAGTCACATTGGCAAGTGAAGAAACCATTATCAACTCATTATGAGGGCCGAGGGAATGAAAAATCACGACGTTCGTATCATGTATTCTCTGCAACCCTTATCGCCTGTACCTTACATGCAGGGATGTGCCTGGAAAATATGCAATTCAATTCAAAACATCAAGTCGCCATGAATTCAATGTTCTTTGAAACAATTCCTCCTTCTACTCGATCTATTATAAATTTCATATGCTCGACACCCATTTTATTCTTGAAACTAGGTCCACACACTATTTGCAATTTTTCTCGCAAGCTCAAGTTGATTGAATTCTTCACCTTGTGCATTTGTTGGATCCACCGTGCGCGGGATAATTACTGGTCACGCTATGGAGACCTCCCAAAACATACGAAAGTGCACTCGAAGTAGCATAATTTCCAGGCGCCAACCCCAAAAGGACTGGGATTCGTTTTCATTTACAATAGGCATCCCTGAAGACCCAAAGGGAGTTTTCCATTTACCTTCGGAAATGATGATATCAGATTGTGTGGAACCTGGAATGGGGGGACCCGGGTAGGAATGAAGAACATTAGGATCCTTTTCTCCCCAACAACAAATACCTCAGAGGAGGGGCAGGCCAAGGAAGAACAAAGAAACCGAGGAAACCCAAGTCCAAGACGAGCCATGTGGAGGATCATTCGCTGAAAAATTACATATGCGCATTGTTCGGTTGGATCTTGTGGAAGTTACAAGGCAAGAAAGTAGAAGAAAAATTAAGAGGATGGATGTTGTAGGTACAAATGATCAAGAGCCATATCAGTAGTTGAAGCAGGTGAAACTAGCTATCGCCAAACTTTACTAGGAAAACAAGGAGTTGAGACAACAACTAGCGACAAAGACCATGGAAATGTCAGTAGTGCAAGGCCGCAAAGGGAACGTGGCATGGATAAAAAGATAGCTCAAAGAGGCACAGGACACCATTGCACAGCTGCACGAAACACAGGGGTTGTTAGAATAAAGGTGTGTGAAGCATTCCGAAGAATGTGAAGCGACCCATGCAACTCTTGCCATCGAACAAAAGAAACAAGATTATCTAAGGTCGTTCTTGTTTCCACAAACGGAAGACAAATATTGACAGTTTTGAAAGACACGACACCCTAAAACCTTTATCACTTTGATAATGACCATGGAATTTAGCAACCACTTTCCGCGCACATTTTCCCCAACAAAAGAGCATGCGGTAAAAATCAATGTCGTTACAGCAGACAATAGGACTCTGACAAACACTTGTCCGATCAGACATCTGATCGAAGGAAAGAATTGACACATCACTCTCTCATGACGAGACCTGACCGATGACCGGATCCCCATGGCGGATTACAAATAGTCATGATGTAGCCAGATGTATTTTTTGTCTATTTTTAAAAAAACATCACGTGAAGAGTTTGTTAACGCAGAACTGTTAGTTTCCTAGTTCTTAGAGATAACAATTAGAAGCGTAGGGTAGCCCAAGCGACTCCCTCACCTATATATTTGATATTTTCAATGTAAGCTAGGTTGGTTGGAAAAAAATAGTATAGACAGTAGTTATTCTATGTAACTTGAGTTCAAGCGAAACTTAATGCAAAAGTCATGTAACTTTGATGAAAATATTCTAATTGTAGTAGTTGTATGTATTGTTTTCCCTTCTTTGCATATGTGCTTCCTGTTTTATTTACTCATATTTTTTTCTGTTTAAGTCAGACCGAAATTTTGAACCTGTGGATTCACTGCGCAACGCCCCTTGTTGGCGCCATTTAGACAAAACATTTTTCCTCTTAAAGTTAACTCTGAATTCATCCCCAGCGGTGCTCCGAGTTACTTCCTGTGTTTTCTCCTCGCCACACATTACGATTTTGCACTGAAGATTGTTGCTCGCTTAGCCTTATCCTCTCAAATTTCAGTCACTGAGTCATTTGTTTCTATTTTTTCTCGAATCAACTCCATAGACCAAGTCTTACTTTCTTACGTTAATATAACCATAACCCATTATTTATAAGGTGTTAAATCTAGCCACTACTTTGAAGCCATATTCCGCGTTGAGACAATGTCTCTTGAGAGAGCCCTCTCCAGATCCGAAAGGATAGTTTCAGGTCTCAAAGTTGGTTGAAAAAATTACCTTCGTCGTCTGTTTATCAACTGAACAGATTTATGGAGTGCTAACATTCGGGCGTCGTTGTTGGGGATGAAATTGAATAGATTTTCCTTGGGAGAATGAGTAACGTTGTAGTTTGACTCCTGAGGGTAACAGAGGGATAAACACCTACATTGGCTGAAATATTTACCCTGGCGACTCCAACCAAAAAGACTAATAGCATCAAGTAGCATAGTTTAGGAACCCTGGCTCCGAAGACAATCTATACCAGAGAAAATCCTAACCTAAACCCTACAGAGCCTGTATACAACCCTGAGAAAATTCTGCGCAGGACTAGAGAGAAAGCACCGGACTCGTTCTATTACCTAGATAGAATGATGTCCTTACCCAAAGATGGCGCACAAAGTGTTGACGACCTTGAGTTTGATGAATTTTTTGAGCAAACCATGTTCAGGTCCAAGTCGGAAACCAACTTGGATGAAATAGTTTTAGACTAGAAGATATTCCAAGCCCTGATATCTAATAATATCCCTCAAATCCCAAGCCCTCCTAGAGCCATGGCTACCAGATTCTCCCTCCTCATTCTTCCCGCCCAACTGCATGATTTGCCTCAAAACTACAACCAGGGGATTAATCTCTACAATGTTGAAGGAAATGTTTCTGCCCAGAAACATCTAGATTGGTTCAACGATTTTTTCGACCTAGAGCCTTTCGTGTAGAGCCTTTCAGGGGAGGTGAGGAAATGGTTCAAAGCCCTCCCACCCACAAGCATTTGAGACTTCACTGCGTTCGAGACGTCTTTCATTAATAAATGGGAAGACAATAAGAACCCTTTGTAGTTGTTAACGTGGTAGAATAATATGAAGAGGGTGTCAAAGGATACAGTGCAATAATTCTCAACCCGTTTCATGAAGGTGTATAATGTGATTCCCACAGAAGTCAAGCCACCCCCCAGGGTTGCGCAGTTGCAGTATGTAGACTCCTTCGATAACGATTTCACATTGTTGTTGAGAGAAAGAAGATAAGAAAATATAGATGCAATAATGAGAAACGTTATTGAAGTCGAAGTAAACATGATGGCGTTGGGGAAGATCAAACAAAGATTCAACAGAGGCGATAAGAAACCCCAAGGAGATGCACAGCCATCGACATCTCAGTCTTCGGAAAACAAGTTCAAGTTGATTATGAAGACGATGAAGAAGATGATGCAGAGAATTTCCATGAGAAATAAGCCTGCTACCTGAGGACAAGACCCCCAACACAGAAATCAAAACCTCAGGAGGGGTTAAGTTCCTTAGATTAGACAGAGGGAACAAAGGGAGAAGAGAGATCAAGGCGATCAATAGACGAGGCATCCATTCCAAAACAACTACGTAGATGAAGAATTCAACTAGATGTTCGAAGACAGATGCACTGTTGCGATGACAAGAACCCACATGTGTTTTTAACCAAGGGCGAGCATGATCGGTACATGAGAAAAAATGACGATTGTATGCTAGAGACGAATGATGCATGGATTGGGGAAACTGATGACGCATTGTCCTTGGAAACAAAAGAGTTCTGAAAGGGTTATTGGAATGCCATCATGCAATTTCAGAAGAAATATAACCTCAGGAGCAAGGAAGCATCTACCGAGCCTCAGCAGACAAATCCCACAAAGAAAACTCTGGCGGACACCCCTTCCACAAGCCGACTGAGGCCGAACAACACAACCAAGGATGTGACGGAGAAGATAAATTTGAAGGATGAGGCCCCAAAGAAAACTCCTAAAGCAAGCCAAGAAGCGAGTGGAAAAGAGGTAGAGAAAGTATGTCCCCCTTTTAACTTTGTGCATGAAATGGCTAAAATAAAAATCTCAGTCTTGTTCAACGAGCTTATCAGAAAGGGAAAGTATTGGGAGAAAATTATTAAAATGATGAAGATGGGAGGGAACCTTGATACTTTGAATGTCCAAGATGATTACCCTGCTATCCGTTTTGGTCCACGTGTTGAAGAGACAAGTGATACTGAGGATTTCCCTTCGTTCTAAGTTAGTCTGAAAATCCATGACATGACCCCGCATAATGCTGTGTTGTCTTCCGGCGCGTCGCACATCCTCATGCCAAAGGTGATCATGGATGAATTGGGTTTGGATATCACCAGGCCTTACAAGGACCTTTTCTCTTTTGATTCAAGGAAAGTCAAGTACTTGGGTCTCATCAAGGACTTGGTCATGTCATTGGCCCAAATTCCTTTGAAGAACATGGTTATGGATGTGGTCATGGAGGACATACCCCCTAATTTTGGCATGTTGTTGTCCATATCGTGGGTTGTGAAGTTAAAGGGCACCCTGCAAATGGACATGTCATATGCCACCATCCCTATATTTGGCCAGGACAGGCGGTTGTATAGAGAAGTGTTGCTGAAATATATGGTAAGTAGCAAGACGCAACTAAAAAACCATCCCATATACTCCATTGACACTAAGTTTGGTTCTTCTATATTCTACAATGACTTGATTTTTCAAGAGGAACAACCGACAACCATTGTGACAACCGAGGAGGAAATCGTGCGGGAAGCAACAGAGTGCGCCGACCCAAAAGACTGCACGAAATATGGAACATGAGTTTCGATGACAAAATCAGTAAAGAAGGGGTTGGGGTTGGCATATGGGTGAGATCACCTAAAGTGGGAACAAATATGTGCTCATAAAATCTCACGTTTGAATGCACAAACAACATGGTCGAGTATGAGGCACTGATTCTGGGCCTAAAAGTGTTAAAAGAATTAGGCGCAAAGATGATAGTAGTGCACGGAGACTTTGAACTAGTCATAAACTAGGTTAAAGGCATATATCAGACAAAGCACCCCGGGCTAAGAGAATACAAAAACTTGGCACTGAACCTCCTCGATGAATTTTCAGAGTATGACCTATCTTCTATCCCAAGGGAGAAAAATCAGATCGTCGATGCGTTGACCACCTCGGCCTCAGTTTTTAAAATCCCCGTCTTCCCAAATAAGAAATATGATATTGAATTCAAACACAGGCTGACAGTGCCTGATAATATCAAATGCTGGTAGGTGTTTGAGGATGACAAGTAGGTAGAAATATTTCTTCAGATGAGCGACGAGTTCGCTAATAAAAATATTAACAGCGAATGTTGTTGCGACGAAGATGGGAGCGCGGATGCGCACAGTAATGATGACCCTTTATAGAACCAGATAGCGGTAAGGGACATAATACAACTGAAAAATAAATCATTCCGAAGGGGTTAGTGCCACTGGAAAAGTTGTTTGATGAAAACGACGTGGAAAAAAATCCCAAGATCACTACAAGCAAAGAGGACGTGGAAGACTGCAACATCGGGACTGAGGATAACCTGAAAATGATCAAATTATTGAAAACGCTCAGTCCAGAGGTCAATAAAAACTACGCCAAGCTCATGAAGGATTTCTCGGACGTTTTCACATGGAGCTATGATGATTTGAAGGTGTATGACACTAAAGTAATCCAAAATATTATCCCTCTCAAAGAAGATCAGAAAACTTTCAAACAAAAGATGAGACGGATAAATCCCTTGTTACTGTCGCTGATCGAAAAAGAGGTAATGAAACTTTTTGACGCTACGATTATCATTTCTTTGCAGTTCTCTAAATTGGTAGCTAACTTGGTACCTGTAATAAAGAAGAGCAGTGAAATAAGACTGTGCGTAGACTTCCGAAACTTGAACAAAGTGTCCCTAAAGGACCACTACCCTCTCCCCAAAATGGACTATATCCTGCAAAAGGTGGTGGGGTCCCAGAAGATGTCCATGCTAGATGGTTTTTCGAGGTATAATCAGATCATGGTCCATAGAGACAACATAGAAAAAAAAACTTTCACGACTCCTTGGGGGATGTTCATGTATGCCAAGGTACCTTTCGGGCTGATGAACATTGGAGCCACTTTCCAGAGGGAAATGGACATCGCATTTGTCGACGAAAAGGAAAAGTTCATTGCGATTTATCTGGACAACATCACAATATACTTTGCCTCCGACGAACAACACCTCGAGCATCTGAAGAAGGTTTTCCAGAAGTGTAGGAAGTTCGTCATATCGCTAAATCCAAAGAAATCACATTTCGGGGTGGAAGAAGGAAGTTGTTGGGGCACATTATCTTGAAAGAAGTCATCAAGATAGATCCCAACAGGGTTGAGGGAATACTGAAAATCGACACTCTGTGCAGTAAGAAGGAAGTGCAATCCTTCCTCGGAAAAGAAAACTTCCTGAGGAGATTAATCCCCAACCTGGCAGAGATTATAAAACATATCACCTGCATGATCATAAAGGGGAACGAGATCAAGTGGAACCCAAAATCCAATAATTCATTTGAATATATCAAGGTGGCACTGAATAAAGTTCATGTGCTTTCCAGTCCAGACTTCACGAGATATTTCATCATGTTTTCATTCGCCTCAGAGCATACGATTGTCGACATGTTGTTGCATAAAGATGAGTAGAAATTTGAGAAACCTATAGCCTATTTCAGCGGGACGCTGAGGGATGCTCCACTAAGGTAAGAAATCATGGAAAAACAAGCATACACCTTAGTAAAATCCCTAAAGGAGTTCATGACGTATATATTTCACTCCCACGTTATTTCTTATGTGCCCAACAATCCAGTTAAGTATATCCTGACTCAGCCTGACTCCGAAGGGAGGAGAGGCAAATGGATAGCGGCCATGATGGAATATGACCTGGATATTAATCCTATGAAACTAATTAAGGGTCGGGGCCTTGCGAAATTAAAGGCGTAGTCGAACTGTGATGCTATGGGAATCAATTTTATTGTTGATCTGTCAGAGAGTCCTCAGGAAGGAACGAATGTGCAGGTGTCCCAAGAGTTCGTCGATTCACCATGGTATGCAGACATCATCTATGTGTTAAAGAATATTTAGGCCCCTCCGGGTGTAAGTAAGACCAAGGCCGGATTCCTAAAGCTTAAAGCAGTTAAGTTCTGCATCCTAGATAACTCACTTTACTAGAAAGATCCTGGGGGAATATTGTTGAGTTGTTTGCTGGAAAATGACGTGAAGCGAGCCATAGAAGAATTTCACAAAGGTGATTTTGGAGGGCACCACTATTGGAAAACCACTGCACACAAAATATTGAGAACGGGTTACTATTGGCCTACGATCTTTGCGGACGTCTACAAAGAAGTTTCCAGCTGCCACAAATGTTATATTTTCGATGGGAGAAAAACGTTGCAACCCTTGCCACTAAATCCGATCTCAATCGAAGCACCTTTCATGCAGTGGGAATTGGATTTCATAGGGGAAATAAATCCACCAAACTCGGCACAGCACAAATGGATACTCACGACCACTGACTAATTCACGAAGTGGATCGAGGTGATCCCCACGAAGCAAGCTACCGACGCAGTCATCATTCGATTTCTAGAGACAAACATCTTGTCGATATTTGGATGCCTCGTCAAGATCATAACAGACAACGCAACTGCATTCAAGTCCAAGAGGATGGAAAAGTTTTGTCAGGATTACAATATAACCCTGGGGAATTCTATGACATACTACCCACAAGGAAATGGGTTAGAAAAATCTTCAAATAAAAGCCTAACCAGGATCATCAAAAGACTCCTGCAAGACAATAAGAAATCTTGGCATAAAAATCTCATCTATGCTTTGTGGGAAGATTGGGTCACCACCAAGAAATCTAGTTCAACGTCGCCTTTTCAGATTGTATACGGTGTAGATGCAATCTTCCCTACCACATTGGGGTTTCCCATTAGAAATTTGTTATAAGAACATGAGGCTGAGCTAGATGATGCGCAGAGGAGGATAAACTAGTTGATTCACACACATCAGATGAGGGAACAGGTATGCAATCGATCACAACTCCACCAGGAGAGGATGAAGAGGACTTTCGACAAGCATTCTAAGAAGGAGTAATTTCAGGTAGGAGAGATGGTGTTGAGATGGGATGCGAGGAATGAAGATAAAGGAAAGCACGGGAAGTTCGACCACCTTTGGATGGGTCCTTTTAAAATTAGCACGTATTGTGGGGGAAACACTTATTTTTTAGAAGGATCAACTAGAGAGTGCCTTGGTTGGGGGCCTATAAACAACAAGTTCCTCAAACATTATCTGATGAAATAAAATCCATTTGAATCATATGTCATTGTAAATAGTCGTTTTACTTTTGTGTCAAGTTGGTATGTCAGAAGAAAATTGAAGCCTGAAGTGAAGGCCCTGAGTTTATGCTGAGTCTTTTCGAAGCTGTGTCGATAGGTTTAGGTTGTGTTTGTTTTTTATTTTTCAGTGTCTGAAATTCAAATAAATCCCAATGTTCAGGCACCAGGTCTACTGTTCTTTTCTACCTCACGAGGAGGATAGCATCCCCATTGGAGCCAATTGTTAGTGCCGCCATTTTTCTTTCCATTTAGAGTCAATTTTAGTTGAGTTATGTCCCATCTGTCCAAACATGTGAATTCATGTACATAACAGTGAAGGGGGTCGAACTCAGCAAGTGGTCGGCTGGCCCTTGGAAGCGGGAAAGGATGTTAAAGTTGAGACATGCGTAAATGGTACAAGTATGTTGTTCCCAGAGAGTCAGGTCATGTTAAAAGGTAGTCTCTATGTGCCCCAGGTCGAGTCAAGTAGTTAATGGAAGTCACATCGACAAGTGAAGAAACCATTACCAGCTCATTATGAGGGTCGAGGGAATGAAAAATCACGGCGTTTGTATAATGTATGACCTACGACCCTTATCTATTGTACCTTACACGTGGGGATATGCCCTGGAAAATCCAAAATTCAATTCGAAACATCCAGTCACCATGAATTCACTGTTCATTGGCATGATTCCTCCTTCTTCCCGAACTGTTATAAAATTCAGATGCTCGACACCCATTTTATTCGTGAAACCAAGTCCACGCACTATTTGCAATTTTTATAGCAAGCTCAGGTTGATCAAATTTGTTGCCTTGTGCGTTTTCTGGATCCACCACACACAGGATAATTATTGGTCACTCCATGAAAACCTCCTAAAACATACGAAAGCGCGAAGTAGCAGAATTTCCAGGCCCCAGCCTCAAAAGGACTGGGATTTGTTCTCATTTACAACAGGAATCCCCGAAGACCCAAAGGGAGTTTTACCTTTACCCATGGAAATGATGATATCGCACTGCGTGGAACCTGGAATGTGGGGACCTAGGTAGGAAGGAAGGACATTAGGAGCCCTGTCTCCCCAACAACAGATACCTCGGAGGAGGGGCAGGCCAAGGAATAATAAAGAAGCTAGAGAAACCCGAGTCCAAGACGAGCCACACACACGATCATTCGCTGAAAAATTACTTATGTGTGTTGTCTGGCTAGAGCCTGTGGAAGGTACAAGCTGAGAAAGTAGAAGTAGAACATGTTGATTAAGGTTGGTTGTCATTGATGTCAACCCTTGAAGAAATCCCCGTAGCACAAAGGTTGGGTAATGGACCTAGTATTTTTTGATGTAAATACGACTCGTTATTGTCTTGTCATGGTTGATAATAAGTATAAATGGATGAACTCCAAAGTGGTCCCCTTATGGTGAAAGCCCTCATGGGAAGACGCTTTGCGGATTGAGTTATCCTAGAAGTATGGTTAGAGAAACCATGCTTATTTGTGGAATAATGAGATGAAGGTCATTAAATTTGTCATTGAATTTGTCAGTGAAACTATCCTATATGGATAGTGTTTTTCATGCCATTTCCGGTGGTATGTGAAACGTCACATAACTCCTCACGGTTAGAGAGTTATGGCCATGAGAAGTTGGAGAACCCAGGTTTGGGTAATGGACCCAAGTTTCTTTGATGGATAATGGTATGAGTTTTGATATATTTGCAGGTAATAATATTCTATATGGATGGTACAGGTCATTCCATTTCTGGTGGTATGTGGAACGTCACATAATGCCTCATGGTTTGAGAGTTATGGCCTTACGAAGTTAGAGGACCCTCCTATGTCATCTAGAAGCCCCAAAAGGTCAAAGTAGTCAAAGTGGTTTAAGAGATTTTAGAAGGTAAATAATAAAGTGAATTGATGAGTGTATTATAATTCAAA
>SNQJ01S0081129.1:27523-39789 GCA_010110895.2 Picea sitchensis
TATGTCTTGAAGAATTACATTCATTGGAAGAACCAACTTCCTTTGTTTTCCAGCTGCAACTGGAAGGAGGATCCAACCCCCTAGTTTCTCAAGCTACAACATGAGGGAAGCTCAATCTCCTCAATTCTCTGGCTACAACCAGAAGGAGGCTACAACCCCCTATGTTTTCCGGCTACAACCGAAAGGTGGATACAACCACCTATCCTTTCCGCATCCAACTGCCTTGAAATAGAAGTAGAATGATTAAACCATTGTCACACTATCACTGTGAGATATACCACTGTATAAATTTATCAACCTATACCACTGACCTGCATCCAACCTATACAACTACCTTGTAATCAATCTGTACCTAAACTGAACATGTATCAACAAAAATACAATAGGTACACGACCTGTAGTGCTGCAACATGTGTATGTATGGGCCCTATCTTTTATGCAGCCCGTGTATGTACGCAACCAAACTGTTATGCAATCTGCATATGCCTTCTGAAAACTAGGGTTTTCTTTTCTTCTAAAAACTTATGACCCTGTGTAACTTCTTTCACATAGATCTGTAACCTGTCATTGTATCCAGACTATAACTGTACCCTCTGCATGCATCCTCATACATAAATTTTACCCAAAGAATATATATCTCTCATTAGTCATGTGTCATATAGGTCTGTGTAATCATGAACAAGTATAATAACCCTCACATGATCTAGTCATCAAACCCTTTCTGATATTTAGTCTCTCAATACATCGACCACTTCACAAATACAAGCTCTCTACCATGTACAACAAACCCTTAGCCATATGCCAAGAAATACAAGATGTGCCTCAATTATAACAAGAAGTATAAATGATAAATATACTAGCATTTTATTTCTATAGATATGAATTATTGATCCAGGTGGATATCGGTGGCCACCCACCTTTTCCAACTAGCTCAAAACAGTTTTCTAGCAATTTTGTTAATTTACTATTTTTGGCAGTTTTTAACTTCTGGGGTTGTTTTGAGGCCCTAAATGATGTTTTTGGGAAAACATGTTTGAAATATAGAAGTTTCTTCTATATTATTCCTAAAATGAATCTCCTCAACGATACCTTTTCAATGGGCTATCATACGCCTAAAACGAAGATCATATGCAAAAGTTACGACCCCGGGAAGTTGATGTACTAACTTACCGAAACGGGGCCCACATGACTTTTGGTGCTTCATCTCCTAGGGTTAGGTTTTTGTATGTATAGGTATTTTGACATTCCTACTTATTGTAAAAAGGCCTTCAGATCCTCATTGTAATCATCTTCTTGCGAATGAGCGCAACCGTCACATCTCTTCTCAGAGATAAGCTGCCACCATTCTAGCAAGTCTTTCACTTTGTATTTTTACAGTCTCTGTACATTTATTTCATTAATAGAAATTGTGTATTAATGTATCTATGTGTTTATGGTTGCATCTATGATACATTTCTTTTATATTATTGGATATCCGCGATATCTCTGTGCATTTATTTATTATATATTCGCTCTCATTTCGTGCTGAAAAGAATCTGGATTAGTGGTATCAGAGTAGGCTGCTCTTGATCATTTTTCAGTGCATGTCCCCGATGAGGTCCGAGTATAGCAAGTTGGGTCTTGAGCTTGTATCTCTTGAATAAAATTGCTCTCACACCCAAGAAACCCTCCATAGCGTAAGAAAAGAAAAATGATAGAGCATACGTTCCTATAAGTCTGTTACTTGAGCAAGCTCTCACGCGACAGAGGGATGAAATGATGGAGAATTTTTCCCACATCCTTCAATGCCTCCTGATAGCTTCAGGCGCATCTTCATCAAGAAGCCACTTTGGAGGCACCTCTCCTTTTAAGGTACAGGTCAATTTTGATATTCCTATATTTGAAGGTCAGATAGATGCGGATGCCCTAGATAAATGGTTAAATTTGTTAGAAGGTTATTTCTTTGTTCACAATTTTTCCGACAGAGAAACGATCATCTTAGCACTCCTTAAGTATCTCCCCCATGTCAAAAATTGGTGGAAAACTTATTGGTAGCAGAGTTCCAAAGAGGATTCTGGAATATATGGGGTCGAGCCCACTTGAGATTTTTTTGTGGATGTGGTAAAGGAATAGTATTACCCTGTTGGCAACTATGAGGACCAGTACATGAGATGGACCACACTGCAACAAGAGAGGGGCCAAGCAGTTCCATAGTTGACTAATACCATCCATACCTTGTGCACCAAACTGGGTACCAAAGACTCTGAATGACATTTGGTTCTGAAATACCGCAGGGCTCTACAAAGATACATCCAAACTGAAATGGACTTTCTGGACATATCATCACTCAGTGTTGCCTATTGATATGCTGTTAAAATTGAGCATAAATTTAAGCAGAACAAACAAGAGTTTAGGTATGCAAATCCACAACAACCAAAGTATGACAAAGACATCCCTAACAAACAGTCTCCCGAAAACTAGTCCAAGCCATAGGAAAAGAAGGGTCACGAGAAGACAAAGAAGGACACCGGAAAATGGGGTGATTTCCACAAAATCCCCTGGCACAACACTGATGAATGTTGCTCAAAATAGTCATTGGTGGATGATATCAAAGACAAGGAGCTGAACCCTGATTCAAAATATGATTATGAAAATATTGGTAAAGGACAGATCATTGACGCAGACCCCACTTCTATTGTCGTGACTGCAACAATTCAACCAGAAGAACCAACAAATCCTGAAGAGGGGGAGCACCTTTTTCATTCATAGATGTGGATGAAGGGGACCCCGTTGCATTTTATTATTGATAGTGGAAGACAGAATAACCTCATCTCAACAGAGGTAGTTAAACAGTTGGGATTGTCGACAACACCACACCCGCAACCATACAACATCAGGTGGCTTCGCCAAGGACGAGATCTCTGTGTCAACCAATAATGTCGATTGTCATACGACATCCAACCCTTCAAGGATGAGGTATTATGTGATGTTTCCCCACTGGATGTCTGTGATGTTCTCTTGGGCCATCCATATATGTGGAGACGCCATGTTGTTTATGAGTCTCGACCCCGCAGTGTCGTTATTCTCTATGGGGTCATCTCTACAAAATACCAGAGGTAGTTCCGACTATTGTTCCACCTAAACAATGTTGCAAGGTAGTATCTCATACTGCAAAATTCATCTTCTTCACAATCTCTTCAAAAGGTGAACAGAAGGATACTGCAAACACTATAGCCTCGGCCCAAGCACCCTCTATCCAACAGAAGAAGGTCGACAACACTGTAAGAAAGTGTAAAGATTCCTTCTTCACACAGGCATATCATGTAGCCAGACTGGTTAAAAAGGTCCAACCCTTCCAGCCACATTTTCGTGACAACCTTCAACAAGCTAAGCATCACAACTTCTCCAACAAGGAAAGAAACTCATCAAGATGCAGATTTAACAAATGCTTTTCCCTCTCTCCCGGGAACTCAACAAAATGGAGACCATTTATTCCTAAGGAGGGAGGATTGATCTAGGTGGATATCAGTGGCCACCCACCTTTTCCAACTAGCTCAAAACAATTTTCTGGCAATTTTGTTAATTTACTATTTTTAGCAGTTTTTAACTTCTGGGTCTATTTTGAGGCCCTAAACGAATTTTTTGGGAAAAAATGTTTGAAATATGGAATTTCCTTTTATATTTCACCTACAATTATTCTCCTCGGCGATACCTTTCCAATGGGCTATCATACACCTAAAACGGAGATCGTATGCAAAAGTTACGACCCCTGAAAGTTGATATACTAACTTACCGAAATGGGGCGCACATGACTTTTGGCGCTTCATATCTTAGGGTTAGGTTTTTGGATGTCTAGGGATTTTGAAATTTATTATTATTGTAAAAAGGCATTTAGAGACTCATTGTAATCATCTTCTTGCGAATGAGCGCAACCGTCACATCTCTTCATAGAGATAAGCCGCCACCATTCTAGGGAGCCTTTCACTATGTATTTTTACAGTCTCTGTACATTTATTTCATTAATAGAAATCGTGTATTAATGTATCTCTGTGTTTATGGTTTCATCTCTGATGAATTTCTGTTATATTATTGGATATCTGCGATATCTTTGTGCATTTCTTTATTATATCTCTGCTCCAATTTCGTGCCGAAAATAATCCAGATCAGTGGTATCAGAGTAGACTGCTCTTGATTGTTTTTCAGTGCATGTCCCCGATGAGGTCCGAGTATAGAAAGTTGGGTCTTCATCTTGTCTCTCTTGAAGACAATTTCTCTCACACACCCAAGAAACCCTCCATGACGGAAGAAAATAAAAACGATGGAGCAGACGATCCTATAAGTCTGTTGCTTGAGCAAGATCTCACGCGACAGAGGGATGAAATGATGGAGAATTTTTCCCACATCCTTCAACGCCTCTCGATAGCATCAAACACATCTTCATCAAGTGGCCACTTTGGAGGCACCTCTCCTTTTAAGGTACAGGTCAATTTTGATATTCCTATATTTGAAGGTCATATAGATGCGGATGCCCTAGATAAATGGTTAAATCTGTTAGAAGGTTATTTCTCTATTCACAATTTTTCCGACAGAGAAAAGATCATATTTGGGCTCCTTAAGGCTCTCTCCCATGTCAAACATTGGTGGGAAACTTACTGGGAGAAGAGTTCCACAGATGAGTCTGGAATATATGGGGTCGAGGCCACTTGGGATTTTTTTGTGGATGTGGTAAAGGAACAATATTACCTTGTTGGCAACTATGAGGACCAGTACATGAGATGGACCACACTGTGGAAAGAGAGGGACCAAGAAGTTCCAGAGTTCACCAATACCTTCCATACCTTGCGCACCAAGTTGGGTATCAAAGAATCTGAACAAAATTTGGTTCTGAAATACCGTGGGGCTCTGCACAGATACATCCAAACTAAAATGGATTTTCTGGACATCTCATCACTCAATGCTGCCTATCGATATGCTATTAAAATCAAGCAGAAATTTAAGCACCAGAACAAACAGGAATTCCGGTCTGCAAATCCACAACAACCAAAGTATGACAAAGACAACCCTAACAAACAGTCTCCCAAAAACTAGTCCAAGCCAAAGGAAAAGAAGGATTATGGGAAGACAAAGAAGGACACCAGAAAATGGTGCAATTTCCACAAAAGCCCCTAGCACAACACCAATGAATGTCGTTCAAAATAGTCATTGGTGGCCGAGATCAAAGAAAAGGAGCCGAACCCTGTTTCAGAATCTGATTATGAAAATAATGGTAAAGGATAGATCATTGATGCAGACCCCACTGCTATTGTCATGACTGCAACAATTCAACCATAAGAACCAACAGATCCTGAAGAGGGGAAATTCCTTTTTCATTCATAGATGTTGGTGAAGGGGACCCCGTTGCATTTTATTGTTGATAACGGAAGCCAGAAGAACCTCATCTTAACATAGGTCGTCAAACAGTTGGGATTGTCGACAACACCACACCCACAACCATACAACATCGGGTGGCTTCGCCAAGGATGATATCTTCGTGTCAACCAACAGTTTCGATTGTCATATGACATCCAACCCTTCAAGGATGAGGTATTATGTGATGTTTCCCCACTGGATGTCTATGATGTTCTCTTGGGCCAGCCATATATGTGGAGACGCCATGCTTTTTATGAGTCTCGACCCCTTAGTGTCATTATTTCTCTAGGGGGTCATCTCTACAGAATACCATAGGTAGTTCCAACTATTGTTCCACCTAAACAATGCCACAAGGTAGTATCTCATACTGCAAAAATCAGCGTCTTCACAATCTGTTCAAAAGGTGAACAGAAGGATACTTCAAACACTACACCCTCGGCTCAAGCACCTTCTATCCAACAGAAGAAGGTCGACAAGACTCCAGCAAAGTGAAAATATTCCTTTTGCACACATGCATCTCATGTAGCTAGACTGGTTAAAAAGGTACAACCCTTCCAACCACATGTTCGTGACAACCTTCAACAAGCTAAGCATCACAACTTCTCCAACAAGGCAAGCAACTCATCAAGATGCAGATTCAACAAATGATTTTCCCTCTCCCTCGGGCACTCAAAACAATGGAGACCATTTTTTCCTAAGGAGGGAGGATTAATCCAGGTGGATATCAGTGGCCACCCACATTTTCCAACCGGCTCAAAACAATTTTCTGCAAATTTTGGTTAATTTACTATTTTTAGCAGTTTTTAACTTCTAGGTCCGTTTTGAGACCCTAAACGATGTTTTTAGGAAAACATGTTTGTAATATAGAAGTTCCTTCTATGTTGTGCCTAAAATTAATCTCTTCAATGATACCTTTCCAACGGGCTATCATACACCTAAAAGGGAGATCATATGCAAAAGATACGACCCCGGGAAGTTGATGTACTAACTTACCCAAGCGGGGCCCACATGAATTTTGCCAATTCATCTCCTAGGGTTAGGTTTTTGGATGTCTAGGGATTTTGACATTCCTTCTTATTGTAAAAATTCCTTCATAGGCCCATTGTAATCATCTTATTGCGAATGAGCGCAGCCATCACATCTCTTCTTAGAGATAAGCCGCCACCATTCTAGCGAGTCTTTCACTCTGTATTTTTACAGTCTCTGTACATTTATTTCATTAATAGAAATACTGTATTAATGTATCGTTGTGTTTATGGTTTCATCTCTGATACATTTTTGTTATATTATTGGATATCCATGATATCTCTGTGCATTTTGTTATTATATCTCCTCTCTCATTTCGTGCCGAAAATAATCCGGATCAGTGGTATCAGAGCAGGCTGCTCTTGATCATTTTTCAGTGCATGTCCCCAACGAGGTCTGAGTATAGAAAGTTGGGTCTTGAGCTTGTCTCTCTTAAAGACAATTTCTCTCTCACACCCAAGAAACCCTCCATGATGGAATAAAATAAAAAGGACGGAGTAGACAATCCAAAAGTCTGTTGCCTGAGCAAGCTCTCACGCGACAGAGGGACGAAATGATGGAGAATTTTTTCCACATCCTTCAACGCCTCCCGATAGCATCAGGAACATCTTCATCAAGAAGCCACTTTGGAGGCAACTCACCTTTTAAGGTATAGGTCAATTTTGATATTCCTATATTTAAAGGTCAGATAGATGCGGATGCCCTAGATAAATGGGTAAATCTGTTAGAAGGTTATTTCTCTGTTCACAATTTTTCCAACAGAGAAACGATCATCTTCGTTCTCCTTAAGGCTCTCCCCCATGTCAAACATTGGTGGGAAACTTACTCGGAGTAGATTTCCACAGAGGAGTCTGGAATATATGGGGCCGAGCCCACTTGGGATTCTTTTGTGGATGCGGTAAAGGAACAGTATTACCCTGTTGGCAACTATGAGGACCAGTACATGAGATGGGCCACACTATGGCAAGAGAGGGGCCAAGGCATTATAGATTTCACCAATACCGTCCATACCTTGCGCAACAAGCTAGGTATCAAAGACTCCGAATGACAATTGGTTCTGAAATACCGTGGGGCTCTACACAGATACATCCAAACTGAAATGGATTTTTTGGACATCTCATCACTCGGTGTTGCCTATCGATATTCTGTCAAAATCAAGCAGAAATTTAAGCACCAGAACAAACGAGAGTTTGGTTCTGCAAATCCGCAACAACCAAAGTATGAAAAAGACATCCCTAATAAACAGTCTTCCGAAAACCAGTCCAAGGCACAGGAAAATAAGGGTAATAGGAAGACAAAGACGGACACCAGAAAATGGTGAGATTTCCACAAAATCCCCTGGCACAATACCGAGGAATGTCGCTCAAAAAAATCATCGATGGATGAGATCAAAGACAAGGAGTCGAACCCTGATTCATAATGTGATTATGAAAATACTGGTAAAGGACATATCATTGACGTAGACCCCATTGTTATTATCGCGACTGCAACAATTCAACCAGAAGAACCAACAGATGCTGAAGAGGGGGATCACCTTTTTCATTCACAGATGCGAGTGAAGGGGACCCCACTACATTTTATTGTTGATAGTGGAAGCCAAAATAACCTCATCTCAGTAGAGGTCGTCAAACAGTTGGGATTGTCAGAAACACCACACCCGCAACCATACAACATCGGGTGGCTTCACCAAGGACGAGGTCTATGTGTTAACCAACAGTGTCGATTGTCATACGACATCTAACCCTTCAAGGATGAGGTATTATGTGATGTTTCCCCACTGTATGTTTGTGATGTTCTCTTGAGCTAGCCATATATGTTGAGATGCCATGTTGTTTATGAGTCTCGACCCTGCAGTGTCATTATTTCTCTAGGGGGTCATCTCTACAGAATACTAGAGGTAGTTCTGACTATTGTTCCACCTAAACAATGCCGCAAGGTAGTATCTCATACTAAGAAATTCATCTTCTTACAATCTATTCAAAAGGTGAACAAAAGGATACTGCAAACACTACAACATAGGCCCAAGCACCTTATATCCAACATAAGCAGGTCAACAAGACTGCATCAAAGTGTAAAGATTCCTTATGCACACAGGCATCTCATGTAGCTAGACTATTTAAAAAGTTCCAACCCTTCCAGCCACATGTTCGTGACAACCTTCAACAAGATAAGCATCGCAACTTCTCCAACAAGGCAAGTAACTCATCAAGATGCAGATTTAGCAAATGCTTTTCCCTCTCCCCCAGGCACTCAACGCATTGGATACCATTTCTTCCTAAGCAAGCAGGATTGATCCAAGTGGATATCGGTGGCCACCCACCTTTTCCAACTGGTTCAAAACAATTTTCTGGCAATTTTGGTTAATTTACTATTTTTAGTAGTTTTTAACTTCTGGGGCTGTTTTGAGGCTCTAAATGATGTTTTTGGGAAAAACATGTTTTCAATATGAAATTTCCTTATATAATTCACCTAACATGAATCTCCTCGACAATACCTTTCCAACGGGCTATCATTCACCTAAAATGGAGATTGTATGAAAAAGTTACGGCCCTGGGAAGTTGATGTACTAACTTACCCAAACAGGGCCCACATGAATTTTGGTGCTTCATCTCCTAGGGTTAGGTTTTTGGATGTGTAGGGATTTTGACATTCCTGATTGTTGTAAAAAGGCCTTCAAAGCCTCATTGTAATCATCTTCTTGTGAATGAGCGCAACTGTCACATCTCTTCTCAAAGATAAGCCGCCACCATTCTAGCGAGTCTTTCACTCTATAGTTTTGCAGTCTATGTACATTTATTTCATTAATAGAAATCATGTATTAATGCATCTCTGTGTTTATGGTTTCATCTCTGATACATTTCTGTTATATTATTGAATATCCATGATATCTCTGTGCATTTCTTTATTATATCTCTACTCTCATTTCATGTCGAAAATCATTCAGATCACTTATACCGAATATCCCATGCAACCACTAGTCTCTCTAGGGAGAATTCTCAAATCTCCATAACCATTTCTCATGCATACATCAAAATCCAACTATTCATAGAAATAAGACATACCTTTTGAACAAATGGACAGATCCGATATATCTGAGCATTATAGACCTTCCTGGGAGCTTTATCTCAGAATCTAGAACCTCTTCATCTTCATATTTTCAAGTTTACATGGCTTTACCAACATGTACGCACCCTAATACACTGCCAGCCCTCGTACGTATGCACCCTAATACACTACCATCCTGCGTACGCTTTAGTATGTACGCACCCTAATACACTTTCAGCCCACGTAAGCCTCAGAAAATAGGGTTTTTTAGTATTCATTGTAATTCAGAGAATTTCACCGTCAACCCTTTGTACTACCTCAGAATTTCGCAACTTTAGATGTATCAATGAGTACTTGCAATAAGCCTCACACAAAAAAATATATTCAATATGTTCAAGTTTGTTTAAATGAGAGAGACTTGCCTCTTATTTATACTTTCATGCAGTATCCCACTTTCCTTAGTTTAGGGAGTTCTCCATTAACTTTATTATTTAAATAATTTCTTTTGCAAACACTTTGAATTTTTGGGGCTTCTAGATGACTCATGAGGTTCCTCCAACTTCACATGGCCATAACTCTCTAAACATGAGGATTTATGTGACGTTCCACATACCACCGGAAATGGCATGACAAGAACTATACATCTAGGATAGTTTCACTGACAAATTCACTGAACTTCATCTCATTATTCCACAATTAAGCATGGGTTCTCTAACCATACTTCTAAGATAACTCAATCTGCAAAATGTCTTCCCGTGAGGGATTTCAATTTAAGGGGACAACTTTGGAGTTCATCCATTTGTACTTCGTATTAACTATGACAAGACAATAATGAGTCATCTTTACATCAAACAAACTTGGGTCCATTACCCAAACCTTTGTGCTACCAGAATTCGCTACCAGACTTTCTTCAAGGGTTGACATCAATGACAACCAACCTTAATCAACAAGAAGAGCCTCATTTTTTGAAAATCATCTTTTCAACAATAATGGTGATTCAGATCCACAATCCCCTCAACACAAGAAGTCAAAGTGGGTTGAACAACTTCTCAAATATGTTCATTCAAATGAAATGAACAAAACAAGAACTAGGGGATCTTCAAGAGCAGAAGCTAATTTTGCTCATGCTTCCATTGAACCTACATCTTTTGTTGAAATTGTTGGACATAAATAATTTCAAGAAGCAATGATTAATGAATATCATTCAGTACCTACAAATGGGACTTGGAAATTAGGTTATTTTCCACATGATGTTAAGCCCATCGGTTGTAAATGGGTTTATCGAGTAAAGTACAAGCCCAATGGTAAAATTGACAAGTACAAAGAAAGACTTGTTGCTAAAGGTTTTGCTCAACATGAAGGAATTGATTATGAATAAAATTTTGCAGCCACATCTAAATGGAATACTATCAGAATGGTCATCAATTTGGTTGCGCATAATGGTTCGAAATTACATCAAATGAATGTCAAAAGTGCCTTCCTGAATGGAGATCTAAAGGAATATATTTTCATGACTCAACCATAAGGTTTTAAAGTTAAAGGGAAAGAACATAAAGTTTGCAAACTTGTGAAGGATTTATATGGTTTGAAGCAAGCTCCTCGAGCTTGGTATGCAAAAATGGATGAGTACCTACGAAAGGTGGGTTTTCAGCAGAGTGAATCAGATAATACATTGTATTTTTTAATGAAAGATAAGAACATGGTTATACTTTTACTCTATGTTTATGACTTAATCATAACAAGAAATAATGAAGCTCACATCAAACAGGTTAAGGAAGAACTTAAAGAAGGGTTCAAAATGACTGATTTAGGGAAACTTCATTATTAACTTGGATTTGAAGTATCTCAACATCCTAACCAAATATTCCTTATTCAAACTAAGTATGCCACTGAATTGTTAAATAAATTTGGCATGGAAGATTGTAAACCTTCTCTTAGCCCCATGGAGAAAAATTTGAAACTTTCAAAATTTGAAGGGGGGGAATCGGTAAACAGTACAAAGTATAGGCAGTTGGTTGCAAGTCTCATTTATTTGACAAATACTCGACCAGATTTGTCATATTCAGTCAGTATGTTTTCAAGGTTTATGCAAGAACCAAGGGAAATTCACTAGAATTCAGAAAAAAGGGTACTGAAATACATTCAAGGTACAAAAGACTTTGGTCTTCTCTACAAAAGGAAATTTTTTTTTACACTTGTTGGATATTCAAATGTTGATTTTGCAGGTGACATTGATGATAGAAAATACACTTCAGTTTATTTAATGAATATGGGTTCAACAACAATATCTTGGAATTGTAAAAAGAAGACAACAATTGCCAATTCTTCATCAGAGGCAGAGTACATATCAACTTGGGAAGAAGGATGTGAGATTGTATGGCTACATAGAATTTTACAGGATCTTGGTGAAACTCAGAAATCACCAACTACCTTATTGATCGACAATCAGTCAACCATAAAGATGGCCAAGAATCTATTATTTCATTCAAAGACTAAACATGTCAACACCAAGTACCACTTCATCAGATCGCTCATCATCAAGCCTCAATTATGTCCATCTGAAGATCAAACTTCATATATTTTTACCAAACCTCTTGGTAAAATAAATTTCACTAAGTTCAGAGATGAAATTGGTCTTTGTAAAAATGAACTTTAGGATTAAATGGGGGATTGTTAGCCTCATAATCCTAAATTTATATAGTCTAAGTATTTTCTACTATAAATGTTTTTAGAAAATAATTTATTCTAGTTTGTTAGGATAAGGACACCTAGCTTCTATGTAAATGACACCTATCATACTCATGTGA
>SNQJ01S0081130.1:9291-23692 GCA_010110895.2 Picea sitchensis
TAAGACAATAATGAGTCATCTATACATTTTTCCAACAATGCATCATATACCAATGAAACCACAACGATCCATCTTCATCATGTATCAATGACAACTCATTGATCCTACTTCATCATATCAATGACAACTCATTGATCCATCTTCATCTATGCATTCTCATCAAGGAAAACACATATTATATTACATCAATAATCAATCAATCAATCATTTGACATCAATCAATCACTTGACATCAATTAATGAAATCAATCAATCAAACCATTGGCATCAATGCCAACATGATCCAACAATATTGTGGTTATGTAAGCCCGTGGGCATAGAGGCAAGGAATGTCTAGGGCCAATGAGTGCCCAAACTATGTAGTCAGGCTGGATTCATTTGAGCTCGAATCCAATAAAATTCATGATTGTAATTTGGTTTCCTGTGCATGATTTTTAGTTTCCATGTTAATTGTTTTTATATGCCCAATTTCATGGTATAAACATTGGACCATTGATTGTCATAGTGGTAACATTGGTGATTGGACAAATGACTAATTGGAGAAATAGAGATCCAATAACAATTTGTAGCATAGATTTAGATCTTATAAGGTTGAAGAGGATTCCGATAGCACTTTGATGTTCCGATAGTCACTATTTGGATCTGATTACAAAGTTATGCCAATATGAAACATAGGGTTATTGAAGGTAAGAGATCCGGTTTGTAGCTAAAGGGAAGTAAACCTGTAAGCATGCCTTTGTTTTGATGAGATCATAGTTTATATTCTGGGGGTACGAGATTAATGAATCCGAATATATTTAGAAATGGTGACAGAGTATAGCTTCACTAAAGTATTGAGCATGTGAATATAATTGAATGAGTAACATATGGAAATCCAATACATACTCAAATTGTAGTTTGAATAAGGTTGAACTCATATAAAAGGTTTTGAGGATTCTTCGGAAATGGTTTCTGTTAATAGTTGTAGGAATGTTAAATTTCCTGCAGCCACATGATGACGAGAAAGCTTATATGGAAAGTACAGGTTGTTGGTAGCATTAATAACCTATCAACAAGTTATTTTACATCAAGTGGTATCAAAGTAGGGAAATATTTCTCTGCATGTGAGTGGGTAGATGCAGAAGTTGAAGAAGAGAAATGAGTGCTCATTAGGTTCCAGAGGAGAGAAATTGTAATACCTAAAGGTCAATATCAAAAGAAATCTCGATGAGGTATTAGGTAGCAGGTGTGGAGGCTTGCTATAAGAGAAAGGCTTGGTTGCAACTCACTGTTGAGCATTGTGGAGAAGCTCAACAATACATGAAAGAAGATAAATATGACCAGAGGTTGAAGATGAACATGGTGCAACAACAAAAAATGGAGACACATGATAAAGAGATCATGAACAATTTCACCTAGGAGTATCATGCAGGAGAATAAACCCACCCCTGATCAAAATCAAAATTTCAAGCTTCAAGAAGGCGAAGTCGTTGAGGAGGACATGATTCCTTGTGAACACGTGTCTAGGAAAGAGGGAAATAGATTATAATTTGATGTTTTGAGAAGTTAGTTAGAAATATTAGGGATAAATCAAATATATTTCGGATCTGAAATGATCCAAGTAAACTATATCGTTTCCTTATTTATGTAATCCTGTGAGAATAGAGTTCCTGAACTGTGTAGTCAGGCCAGATTCATTCGAGCTCGGATCCAATAAAATTCATGGTTGTAATTTGGTGTCCTATACATGATTTTTAGTTTCCATGTTAATTTTTTTAATGCCTAATTTGAACTTCTTGTGATGAGAACGATATTTAGAAATGAAGAGATGAAGTTCCAATGAACTTCTTTACAATTTGAAGTTGTGTGGGAAGACATTATCATAAGTTTTTGTATTTGATATTAATATTGTAAGTGTTATTCTGAGGGTCAGATGGATTTTGTATTCTCTATTGAAAGATTCATTCAAATACCATTATATATTTGCGTTTGGACATATTAATAAATGATGTGGTTTCTGAGTTCAAAGCATGGTGAAGAATGTTGACTTCCTTAATAATTCTTAGCAGAAAACTCGTTGAGAGATATTTACTCTAATTTGTATTGGCTAGAGGGTGATAATATGACAAATTGAAATAATGCTCTCGCGACATAGTCTTATACAATTAGCTCTCAGGTGTATTTGTTTTGTTTGCATTTAATTTTTGCTTGTAATTGTTCTTAGGGAGAAAGTGTGGGCCCATAACCCACATGTATGAGGATCGAAACTCACTGGTAAATCGATCTTCGTCGGGTAGCATATTTGGTCATCATCACAATTTATTTTGAATTATGGATAGGTTCTTTGAAAACACTTCTTTCATGTCTTCATTATCCAAAAAGGATCTAGAGAAGACTAAGGATAGCTCTAAATTCACAGTAGAAACTTAGGAAGCTCAGAATGGCCTCAGTAGATAGAGAAAGGGAAAAAATTCAAAGTCTTCAAAACTCAGTGAAATTGGCATCATCGCGAAGAGCACATCGCAATATTTCCAACGATGTAAACGACTCGTCAAATGGAGTTAAGGATCGAAATCTATTTGTGGTCAACCTAGCCCAGTCAGCAGGGATACATCAGCATCCGTACTACTAACATCATCATTAGTACGAATGAGGTCAATGTCTGTATAGTGTACATGGAACATGTAGAGGGTGACATGTGTCATGCTGACATCAACATGATGTCAACATGGTGACGTGGCAACACCAGAGGCTGTCATGTGTCACTCATTTTTGGCATTTTCGAGTCAATCCATGGACTAATGAGGAAGTGCCATGTGGTAGTCCATACAACCACGTGGAAGACCGTACGAGACATGGTAGGATGAATGTGCAAGTGGATGGCATGGGCCAATGGTTGGCTACCACATGGCCCAGTCATCGGCTGCCACGTGGCAGTGGGAAAATGCCCAATGAGGGCCTGAAAACAAATTTTCAAAAATAAAAAAAAGGGGCCCGCCAAATTTGGTGGAGGCTTGCCAATTCTGGAAGCCAAACTAAAACTCCGACGAATCTAAATAATAAACTCCAAACTTGGCAATAGTTCCAAACAAATATATATTGTTATAACTATAACCCAAAAGGGGAGGCCCGCGGGATCAACCTCGAGACCACCCCTTATCCAACGCCTTACAATAGCATCTGCCAACTATTGGGCCAACTTACTCCATTGGTTAGTTTGCCCGACATTTCATTTAAATGTCGAGTCTTCCCATGGATGGGAGGAGGAAACTCGACGATACGACCAGGCATAATTTTCGAGACGCAGTACAAAGAATTAATTGTTGGGTGTAGGCACAAAAATCGAGATGAGATTTCTCAAGGGCCTGGGAGTGCCAGAGTCAGATTGAGGCGTGGAGATAGTCATTTTTGGGTAATTCGATGCCACAAATTCAATGGTATTGTGTGTTTTCTGATCTAATCAAAACTTCTGTAGTTTAATTCCAGAATGAGATATACTTATGTATTTTGCCAAAAAAAAATCTGAGTTAATAAAAAGGTCTACCCATTTGAGAGCAGGACCCGAAGACGTATTCCACTAGGGATGAACTCCATTATCAATTTTTTTTGTTCATATTTGATGCTTATGTCTCTTCATTATTGAGCTTTTCCTTCTTTAAGGTGCACTTTAATTTATGCTCATTTAATACAATTCTTTATAAGTCACTTCAATGAAAATATCCCAGATCATGTTGGTATCAGAGCATTCATCTTTGAATTGAATTGTTGAGTGTGAATGCTTACTAGGGCCAAGCATAAGCAGGGTGAAGGAACTCTTAATACTTTCAATCCCGAAGTTGGTCGTGCATCCCGAAGGAAGAAAATGGTAGAAGAGGACAAGCATGATGAACATGAGAAAAAATTCCATATGGTCTTTTATCGCATGTCAGAAATGGTTGAGCGAATGTATGGAGACTATGAGAAGAGGATTAAGAAGAAAGGGAAGAAAAAGGAAGCACAAGTTGATGAAAATTCTTTAGTAAATCAAGGGGATGGAGGAGACCCTCTTGAGCCTCCATCTTCACCATCAAGTTCTATCTCTACTTCCTCTGAGAATTCTCATCATTCTATCCATAAAGATTCTTTTAAGAAACCATTATTAAAGCTTGATGTAAAATTTTCTTTACCTATGTTTAATGCAGATGCTAATCCTAAAAATCTAGATAATTGGATCCGATAGGTTGAAGTATATTGTCATGTTCAACAAATTGATGAAGAGGAAGTTAAAGTGAAATTGACTTCTCTTCGGTTGGAAGGCACCACTCTCATATGGTGGGGGAGAAAAATTCAGGGCAGAAGTAAGTGTGGTAATCTTTTTTCCTCCTAGTTGGAATTTAAATCAGCAATAAGGAAGCAATTTTATCCATTGGGTTATTTACATAAAGCAATGATGGAATGACAAACTTTAAGACAAAGTAAAGGTCAAACTATACAAAGTTTCACAAAATAATTTAGGAAGAAATCTCTTGCATTAAAAATTCCTTTGGATTCTTATGAAACTTTAATGAAGTATATTCACACACTTCATAGTTATATTCGTCATACTTTGCTATTGTTTAACCCCACTAGTCTTGATGAAGTTTGTGTGCAAGCCACTCACCTTGAGAACAAGTGAAATCATGTTCAATAATATCCCACAAAGAAACCTTCCAATTTCCCACATAGGTAGTTTAAGAAGTTTAAAAGGAAGGTAAAAAAGACCGCCACTATAAAGAGAGAAGAAGGAAAATCATCTTGCACTCATTGCAAGAAAACTGGTCACGATGATGAACACTGTTGGAAACTACATCTAGAGAAGCGATCGAAGCAGTTTGGTGGAAAGGGGATGACAAAGATCGTTGCTATAGTGCAACATGATCTTGGTTCCAATCCAGGAGACGGAGGAAAGATCACAACAGTTGGAGTACAAGCTAAATATTCCCTTCATGCTAGTTCAAATTCCAATAATGAATCTCATGATGATGAAAGAAAGAGGAATAGATTATTTCATATAAGATTTGTATCTAAACACACTAATATAGATACATTGTTTGATCTCGGTTCTCAAGTAAACTTGATATCTAAATCACTTGTCAAAAAGATGGGTCTTGAAACTAAACCACAACCTAAGCCTTATCCTCTTGGTTGGGTATGTGATAAAGAAAACCTTAATGTCATCAAGCAATGTAGGGTCAGATTTGCGATTGCTTCAAAGTTGATTGATGAAGTGGATTTGGATGTTGCATCACTTGATATATGTGGCATAGTGTCAGAGAGTCCTTATATTTATGATAGAAAAGCAATCTTCTTTCGTCATGAGAAAAAATATCACCTTACTAAAGGGGGATATGAATATATTGTTAGATCCCACAACATGAGGGTAAACACAACACTTGTTAGTGCAGGACAAATGAAGAGACTCATAAACACTAATAAGAGATATGTACTCATGGTCATAAGAGAGAAATATGTCGGAACACCTGACGCTTTCCAAGGATGTGATGCTTCTCATAAGAAATAATTAATTGATATTTTTTCTAAGTATGATGATATTTTACAAGAACCAGATGGATTACCTCCTAAGAGGGAAATCTAACATGACATACATCTTCAGAAAGATTCTCCTCTTCCTAATGTGGGCATGTGCAGGATGTCAGTTGTAGAGATGACAGAGATCAATAAGTAGGTACAAGTCTTATTGAATCAAAGGGTCATCGGGTCCAACTCATCTCCTTGTGGTTCTCCGATCGTGATTGTGCCAAAGAAAGATGGCAAATGGAGAATATGTGTCGATTACTGGCCCTTAAATAAAATCACGGTGAAAAATCAATACCCTCTTCCTCATATAGATTATTTACTTGATCAGTTAAAGAATGTTGTTTATTTCACTAAGTTGGATTTGCGCAGTGGATACCATCAGATTAGGGTTGCATAACATGATGCATGGAAGATTGCCTTTAAAACCAAACATGGATTGTTTGAGTGGTTATTTACGTCGTTTGGGATTTGTAATGCTCCAACAACTTTCATGCGTGTGATGAATGATGTATTCATGACATTTCTAGATGATTTTTTTATTGTATATTTAGACGACATTCTTATATTTAGCGGGACTTGGGATGAACATGTAAGGCATGTAAAGCAAGTATTGGATACTTTGCAAAGGGAAAAGTTATATGTAAAATTGTCCAAATGTGAATTTGGTAAGACTGCACTTGTGTACTTAGGTCATATTGTAGGAGGAGGACAATTGAAATGATCCTTCCAAGATTGATGTAATTGTAAATTGGCTTGAGCCCAAAAGTGTAACCAACATACAAAGCTTCTTACATGTAGTCCAGTATTGGAGGAGATTCATTTCAAATTTCTCTTTTATAGAAGCTCCTTTGCATGCCTTAACCAATGTGAATAACACTTTTTAGTGGGGAGGAAAGTAACAAAAATATTTTGACACTTTGAAGGAAAAGATCAGTATCACACCAGTATTAGCACTGTTGAATCTTCAATAGTCGTTCGAGATCGAGACAGATGCTAGCAAATACACCATGGGTGCAGTATTGATGCAATATCGTAAGCCTATTTATTACCACTCTGAACCTTTTAACCAAGTTGTTGTTAACTATCCTACATATGATAAAGAATTGTATGAATTAGTTCAAAGCATAAAGAAATGGAAGCACTACTTGTTAGGGAAGGAAACAATCTTACATACAGATCATCAACCCTTACAGTATCTCCAAGCATAGACCAAACTACAACAATCTCGACATTATATATGGATGGGTTTCCTACAACAATTTCATTTGGTAATCAAGTACAAAAAGGGTACGAGTAACAAGGTAGATGATATGCTTTCTAGACCTCGTATTGTTGCTTCTATTATTTTGAGGAATGCTTATTTAATTCATGATATTTATGTGGAACAATATGCCATTGATGAATATTTTAAATAAGTATATGAGAATCTAATGCATGGTGCACATATAGAGAACTGTTGTCTGTAGGGAAAACTACTCTACCATCTTGGAAAGTTATGTATTCCTACAAGTGAAAGAGTCCATGTAATACAATAAGCTCACACTTCTCTTGTGTCTGGGCATTTTGGGGTAGGAAAAACTATGGCTCATCTACAAAGGTTTTGTTACCAACCTCAGATGAAAGAAATTGTAACTAAATATGTAAAGGGGTGTGTGATGTGTTCTACTTGTAAGCCCACTAATAGAAAATTGGGGCTATACTCACCACTGCTTATTCCATCCCATCCATGGGAAAGTACCTCCATGGATTTTGTAGGGGGTTTACCAATGTCAAAAAGGGGTCATGACTATTTGTATGTTGTAGTGGATAGGTTCAACAAGATGTGTATCTTAATGCCATGTAAAAAGCATATCATTGCTTAGAACACTACTAATCTCTTCTTTCAGTATGTTTGGGTTCACTTTGGGTTACCCACATCCATTATCTTGGATTGAGATACTCTATTACTTGGGGATTTGTGGACAAGTTTGTGGATAATGATGGACACCAAGTTGAATAGGAGCACTACTTTCCATCCACATACCGACGGACAGACAAAGGTTGTTAACCAAACAATGGCACTTTTGCTTCGACGCTACTACAACAAGCATCCCAAGTTATGGGATGAACATATACCTATGTACAACATGCTTACAACTGAGCCTTACATTCCTCCACTCAGTGTTCGGCTTTTGAGACATGTTTTGTGTATTTACCTAAGGTTCATTTGGAATTGATGTATGGGAGAGATGTCGATTCAAATGAAGAAAGAAATGAAGACAAAGATCGCATGTTCATCCAGAGGATCCAACAGGTACACCAAGTAGTCAGGGAACAGTTGGAGAAAAGTCAATCATAGTATAAAGCTCGGCATGAAAAACATAGGGTTGATCATCAGTTCCAGGTTGGAGACCAAGTATGGCTTCACATCAACAAGGAAAGATTCAAGGGTGAAGGCAAGAAACTCAAGCCCATCCATTATGGACCCTTCACTATTTTGGAGAAAAGTGGTACCAATGCTTTTCATCTAGATCTTACACCTTATATCCATATCTACTCAGTTGTAAATGTGGAGAACTTGAAACATTTTGAGCCTCCCATGATAATGGATAAAGGTGAGGAAGTTTCAATACCTTCAGTTGATGAGTTTTCTCCTGAGTACTTGGATGAGTTAAAGGAAGATATCATCCTGGACAAAAGGATGAGGACTTCACGCAGGGGTGATGTTGATTATCTTCGAGTAGGCTTAAAGGGCACACATCCAAGCAAGGCAAAGTGGATTGAGAGGGACAAGGTGAGGGAACTCTTCCCTCACTTATTTGTTGATTGATGAAATCTTTTGGTAGTCCAAAAATCTCTCAGTGGGAAGGTGTGATCCAAAAAGGATCCAGAGAAGACTAAGGATAGCTCAAAATTCGCAGAAGCAACTCAGGAAGCTTAGAATGGCCTCATCAGATAGAGAAAGGGAAAAAATTAAAATTCCTCAAAACTAAGTTAAATTGGAATCATTGCAAAGAGCACGTCACAAGATTTCCAACGACATAAACGAATCATCAAACGGAGTTACAGATCAAAAGATATTCACGGTCAAAGTTTTGGTCAACCTAGCTCAATCAGCAGGGATGAGTCAACATCAATACTGTTGACGTTAGAATCAGTACAGATGATGTCAACATCCGTACAGTGTACTTGGCACACACAAAGGAAGACATGTTTCATGCTGAGATCAACATGGTGATGTGGCAACACCAGAGGCTACCATGTGTCACTCATTTTAGACATTTTCGAGTCAAGTCATGGACCAATGAGGAAGTGCCACATGGAAGTTTGTAAAACCATGTGGAAGACCGTATGGGACGTGGCAATATGATGTGGTGGGATGACTATGTAAGTGGATGGTTTGGGCCAATGGTTGACTGCCATGTGGCAGTGGAAAATTTTCGAATGAGGGCTAGAAAATGAATTTTCAAAAATAAAAAAAAGGGGCCTGCCAAATCTGGCGGAGTCTCGCCAAATATGGTGGCCAAAATACAACTCCGACCAATCTAAAAAGTAAACTCCAAACTTGGCGACAGTTCCACACACACACACACACACACACACACACATATATTGTTATAACTATAACCCAAAAGGGGTGGCCCGTGGGCTCAACCCCGAGACCTCCCTCTATCCAACGTCTTACAATAGCATCCACCAATCGTTGGGCCAACGAACTCCGTTGGTTAGTCCGCCGAACATTTCACTTAAATGCTGAGTCTGCCCATAGACGGGAGGAGGGCACTCGATGGTACAGACGGGCATGATTTTTGAGATGCAATACATAGAATTAATTGTTGGGTGCATGCACAAAAACCGAGACAAGATTCCTCAAGGGCCTAGGAGTGCGAGAGTCGGATTGAGGCATGGAGACAGTCATTTTTGGGTAATTCGATGCCAAGAATCCAATGGTGTTGTATTTTTTCTGATCTGAGCAAAACTTATGCAACTTGATTCCAGAATGAGGTATACTTATGTATTTTGCCAAATTCTTTTGTTGAGTTAATAAAAGGTCCTACCCATTTGAGAGCAGGACCCAAAGACGTAGTCTACCAAGGACGAACTCTGTTATCAAGTTTTTGTGTTCAAATTTGATGCTTATGTCTCTTCATTATTGATTTTTTCCTTCTTTATGGTGCACTTTAATTTATGCTCATTTAATACAATTCTTTATAAGTCACTTCGATGAAAAGATCCTGAATCACTTCATTACAGGTTTCTATTGATTTCAAACCCTTTGTTTTCTTATAATTTGTATATTTCCCCCTAGATTCAATTGCTTTAGATAAACTATCCTTTGTTGCTTCCGTTAGTGTGTATGTGTCTTCCTCCATGAAAATACTCCTTGGTGTATAACCCTCGTCTGAATTTACTGCATAGTCCAACTCCTTTGAACTCTTAATTTCAATCCTCTTCGTTCTTTCTACTTCACCTAATTCCTTAAATTTTTCATTAACATTCCTAATCTCTTCTTTTGAATCAGTTAAGAAAATGACTAGTCAACTTTTGTGAGCTCAGGTTTGAGTCCTGGGATATTTTAATTTTGTTTTAATATTGCTACAGGATGGTTCCAATTTTTTAGAATCATCACTTTGATGAATTTTAAATACCTTGATTTTGGATTGAGTACATTTTTGAAAGTATTTTGTCATCTTAACCAAGTCTTTCATGAGAAAGAAAGGCAAATTCATTGGATTCTCATTTTTGAAATGCAATAGAATCCTAATATGATAGACAATTAAAACTATATTCCTCCATGGTTTATTCAATAACTCTCTTTGAATTCCCTTCTTTTCAAATTCATATATTTGGAAAGGAACACTTTTAAATTTAAACCAATTGTCCTTTGGTAATTTGGAGTGTTTTAACCATCATTCTTCCCCAGCTTTAACCCTGTAGCACGACTAATAGTCTCATTTACTTGAAATGTCAATTTCTGAATGGTGGTGGATTTTTAAACCTTTTCTTATAAGTGGTTCGAATGCCCAACTAATTGTTGTATAACCAAAGAGATTCTTTACAACACAAAACACAAATTTCATCTCATTATGCATTGAATTCAAGACTGCTACAGGTTTGATATATTGCCAATTTTTCACAAACTACAATATGGGTTTTTACAAAATTTTGTAGGCATACGTGTTATACTTTCTTGCTTCTCCTCACCAAAAATCAAGACTACCCAGTTCGAATATTTCACGATATGAGAAAATCCTCATTAAAACCTATTTTGAATAATATGCTCATTTTGATTATGCTCCCCTCTTCTTCGTTTGTATTCCTTCAAATTGTTTGGTGAAATTACCTCTTCCTACAAATTCAAATTTTTTTGCACACTTAGTTTTAGTCTCCTCTATTTTGTACTCCTCTCATCTTGTATATAGAGTGTTTCACTTGAATTGTATGCAACCCGACCCTTAATTACTTACACATCCATTTTCATCGATAATTACTACTGTACATGCTAATAAATGTCACTTCGTAGGAATTATGATTTGTAGTGCAGTCTTGAATATGAGGATTGGAAGGATAATTCAAACTTTCTACTAATTATGAGTCATTTTAAATTAAATATCACGTGTCACATTATTAAAAGTTGACACAAGATCATAAAAACTTTTCACAGGTTAGAATTTAGATAGGGTTTTTAACATATTCTGCAAATTTTAATAAAAAAAATGAATTGTGTAGCTTGAAAATCTCTATTTGTATAATATTTCTTGTCTTAGTAGCCTTTAGTAATCCTCATATGTTTGTTATGGAGTGATGTAAGGGGATTTTATTCTTATCTTATTATGGGAAAAAATGAGGTAAGTAGGTGTTTATGAATAAAGTGATTATAAATTGAGTGACAAAAAATTATTAAGAAAATTCTAATATAGACAAAGGATAGAGGAAAATAGGGTTTATGGATAGGGTAAAGTAGGATTTATGGATAAAGTAGAGTTTATAAACATAATTTTGTCAAAGGTTTTATAGACAAGGTTAAGTAGGGTTTATGAACATAATTAAAATGAAACTAAGTAATGGATTAGACAGGGGAAAAGTGGATGGTGTGATAATGATAAGCTACATGAAGTTGTTTATGGACAAATATAAGATTAATGGAATTTGATAATGATAAAGTGAATGGTGCAGGAGTAAAGGTAAGTTGTATATATGGATTGTTTCCTATTTTTTCAAGTTTATAAAAAAAACTAAGAATAGAAATACGGGTTACCTTTTAATCCTCAAGCAAACCCAAAACCTTTGATCAATTTGAACTTTTTCTTCACCAAGGCCTCCAATCTTCAAGTAGACACAAAACCTTTAGATCAGTTGAAACTTTGTCTTCACAAGACCTGTAAAATAAGTGGATGTCAATGGATGCTCGGTTAATGAAACTGTTGATCAAATCATGGAATTATGTAAACTTTAAAACATAAAATTGAATCTTGGAATTCCACAACAACCAATGATGTAGAGTCTTTCCATCATTTTTGCATCTATGAGTTTGGAATCTTGTAGACAATTTTGAAAAATATTCAAATCTCTTCAGGTAGAGGCTCATAACAAGATGTTGCAATATCTAATAAATCAAGTCGTTGAAAATTTGAAGTGTATTGAGAGTAATATCATCAACATGACAAGCATCCTTAGAATTTTTTCATAGGGATATTGATTCATGTGGCTTCACCATTCTTTCTCAAACATGGACTATTTCCATTACTGAGCTTGAAATTAAACTGCCGAAATATATTCCTTTTGTTGATTCAAATCACCAAGTAAATCCAATGTGTTGTCATTTCCTTGATCCTAGCTGGCCAATTTTTGGTGATGCATTATATTCAACTCCAAATTTTTGGGATGTAACCTTTAGTTTGATGCTAGTAAAACATGGTTGCGATTTTAGGTTCTTGTGCATCATGAAGAACTTCCAAAACATTATGTAATGCACCAACAACAATGTACAAAAGTATTTCCCTCCAAATGTTATGATTATTGTGAAGAACATGATCAACCCACCTTTGCAAGACCTTGACATAATCAGATCCTTGGAGGTGAGTAGAAGCTAACATTGCAACATCTTTCCAACATCCTGCATCTTGAAGCTGTGAACATGCTTCTTGATAATGACCAACAACATAGATTAAGTATGTTTCTTGATAAGGAATTTTTGGTGCCCCCCAAATTGGATGCAAATATATTAATAATAAACTTATGCAAGGAAGAAGAGACAAAAGATGAAAGGAAAGAAACATAAAGAGCATCAATAAAGAAATAAGGTCTGTCAAGGGGATAGAAAGTAACAATGTCACAACATATTCAAATTCTCCTACAGCTACAAGATCATGAACTCATTCTTTGCAATGCATCTTCTCCACATAAGTTTTCATGCCATGATATCCTCTCCAGGTAATTTTCATGCAATGACATCAAATCCTCCATATGACAGTTGTAATGTGGAATAACTACAATATTGCAAGCCTAATGTTGAAAACTTTGACTTCTCATGTTTAGTTCCCTTCAAAGATGACACATTCTCCATTGACTTCCTTATGTGCAATGCATATGATGTGCTTCATTTAGGAGATACTTTAATAGGGATTTTATATTGAAAGGATTTGTCATGTAACTGCTCAGTTATACAAGAAAGGACATAGGGCAGTTGTAACTAGAAAATATCTTCTTTGAACGCCAGACTCCAAGTCATTGCAAGGTGAATACATTCTGGAACAAAAAACAACTATAAAATGAGTGTTGTCAATGGAGGCTAACCCAATGAAAAGTTCGAAAGAAGTATTGGAGCATTGTAAACCACTAGGAGAATTATCAAATATATTCCATTGATTCCGTAGTAAAAGAGTAATCTCGTGAGACTACAAAATTGATAATATGCATGGTGAAGAAATCGCAGTGAACCAGTAAATACTCTAGAAAAATAACCACTCCAGAAATCTTGTCATACATATTCCTTTTTTTTTCTTCGTTTTCTTCGTTTTCTTCTTCTTTTTCTTTCAAACCTTTCCCGCCAACAAGATGGTTTTCAGAAAAGGTTTGTCCAACTGCATGTGAAAGAGTTTTTCACAGTTGGAAATATTTAATCCAAGTGATTATATATATATATATATATATATATATATATGTATATATATATATATTACTTGATGAAAAGTAGGTAACTCAACTTTGTAATAGGACTGAATCACTTTATTGATGGGTTATGAGAGGGTTGAGCAGGAATTCAAGGAGGTATTTGTGGAGGATTATTTTATGGAAGCTAGGGGGTGTTGCTGAGGTGAAGGTTGTTGGAGTCTGTGTTCAAGTGGAGGGTTTTTCCATCCTTGTACCAAGGTTTGGTTTTGAAAAGGAATTTATTGCCATGGCATGGGTAAATATGGGGAAATATATTAAGTGTGAGGTCAAAATGAGGGAAATAATGGAAATTATGATGTCAATGTTAATCATAATACAATAGAATAGAATGAGAACTTGACACAACCACCATGGAAACTCCAGGGAGCCCACATAGTGTCTCATTCTATGGCCAAATAATAACTCCATATTGTGAGAGAATGAGAACCTGACATAACCACCATAGAAACTAAATATATCCCACATAGTGTATCTTTCTAAATTCAAGCAGTGAATCATATTTGAATCCATACTTTACCCATGAATCTCCTCCTTTTACCGAATTTCCTGCAAAAATTGTTAGTTCTTTGAGCATCTCTTACTGTGCTACGAAATATTCCTTGTGGATTTATAACTTTATTCATGCAACTATATGAACTAATGTAAATGCATCAAGCTATGTATGAGACCCCACAAAGAGGGTAGTCAACAGTTCCTCTTGGATGATCCCCGT
>SNQJ01S0081130.1:27693-37839 GCA_010110895.2 Picea sitchensis
ATTCTATTCTTCTGTTGAGTTATCTATTACTCCTTTATCCTTTCCCTTTCTTAAGTCAACTTAAAAATATAACTTTTAACTTCTTGACTTTCCCCCCCTTCAGTGTGAGACTATGACTTAGTGGGGGTGCCCAGGCCACTAAGTCTCCTCCTCACCTCTCTAAGAGGTGGGGGACATTACAATCTCATGCCCATACTTTATAAAAGTGCATATTTGGTATGTATAACTCGTTTCTTGTGAAATTTTCTAGGTGCGGAACTTGACGGATACACGTGTTCATATTTCCACCCATTTTTATATCAGTAGCTCGACCGACCTCTTGCCCATTTCATATTATACAAACTTTTTGGAACACAAGTTTCTAAATACGTGGGTTTTTCTTTGAAATAAGATATTTCACATCCTTTTATAATTTTATGTAATCAAATTTACAATATGAATATTTAATATTAATACTTTAGTATTGAAAATAATATTTTTAGGTAGTGTTAGATAGTTGATAGGGATCAACATTTGTAAACAATTGCAAGGTTGAGCTTACCAACCCTGGAGTCCATCTGTGAATTTGTGTTTGAACGACACAGAACAATAGAAATGCAATGTTAAGCGAGCCATGCAACAAGTTCTCCTGTCAATTTGTATATCGCGGAACTCTTGGGCATTATTTGTAGGTCACAGAACAATAGAGGCCCAGTTTTGAGCCCGCCAGCCCGAGAACCCACAATCCAAAGATTGGCTTAAGTATGGAATGTGGGAACAATACATGCTCTATAAAATCTCATGACAGTACTTTCTAAAAGTAGATTTTATGTATTCCTCATTTTTTAAGGAAAATTTATTGGTAAGGAAGTTGGTGGATTCACATATTCAGATTTCACTTACTTTTATATCACTAGCCCCATCGACCGACGGCTTCCCCGTTTCATATTGTACAAACGTCCTTGTCTAATTAAATTGTACAATATCAATATTTAATATTAATAATTTAGTATTCAAAATCATGTTTTTAGATAATGTTAAATACTTGATAGGGATTAGAATCCGTAAACAATGGCACTCTTGAGGCTGCCATCCTTGGAGTCCGTATGTCAATTTGTATATCGTGGAAATTCGAGTACTGTTTGTATGACACGAAACAAAAGGAGTGCAATGTTGACTGAGCTAGACCACAGGTCCGTTGACCAATTTGTATATCGCGGAATTATGGATGCTATTTGTAGATCACGGAACAATGGATGCCCAATTTAGAGCTCGCCAATCCAGGAACTCATGATCCCAAAAGTCTCCAAGTATGGAATGCGGGATCCGTACATGCTCTATAACATCTCATGTTCATACTTTATAGTACATATTCAATCACAAGTTCTTGCATAGGCAGGTTTAACATTGCGTTTCCATTGTTCCACCGCGTGCAACTAGCACCCACACTTCTGCAATTTACAAATTAGCAAACAAACCCCCTTTCATCTCATATGATTTCACTTTCTGTTTACTTGGTCCTTTTTACCAATGTCTCATGCTTTTATATACAGAACCCGAAGTTCAGTGATATACAAATTGCCCTCTCACCATTGTGCTTCCGCTATTCCCCTACACACAAATAGCAACCGAAATTCTACGACATACAAATTGACGGTCGATATCTGTCACTGAGATGCAATATGACCATCGACCCTTCACGTCGTCTGGGTATATCTTCTACCCTTTTTATTTTGTAACCCACCCGACCGCTTTCCATACTTAGGTATTTCTTGGAATCGGTTTCGTGGGTTAGCGAGTGCACGAAATGTACAATGCTTCATCCCAATTCACCATCGTTGGTGCCTTCATACTTGTTTCCAGATATGCAGTAATTAAGATTTAATGCTAGTAGTTCATCCTACAAGGACCATTAATATTGTCATTAATGTCCGAAAATCCGGAGAAGATTTGTCATTACTATGAATTAAACTAAGATTTGCGTAGAAGTATGTTATCCTTTCCAAGTATTCATTTCAAACATGATGCAATATGTTTTTGTGCGTCGGTGGGTTGGCGCCTTTAAGAAATTTCTAATTCTTAATCTCTCTTCATCGTCACCACGACCTTCACACTTTTTTCTAATTATGCAATTAGTGAGTTGTAGTGGTGATAGCTCATTCCGCACGAACCCTGGAGATTGGCATTGATCAACGAAAGGCTCGAGGAGATATTCCATTGATATGCATTCAACCATAATTTTTGGAGGCTTATATTATCCCTCCCCGATTTTCATTTCAAACATTGTCTCAAGCAAACGGAAATTGTCGTTAGCTTGTGGCAGTAGTTCTATCCAGATACAATAAACACATTCAGGCATAATGGCCAGAGGTTCAACTAATTGAAGGCATACTCTTACTGCTCGTCTCCCTTCGACCAGGAGAAAAAAAGGAGATGGTCCCTTCGTACACCGAGAGATATATTTCAAGCCAAATAATTCCAAGGAAACCCTGCCTGCTCAAAGAACCTGCCCAGTTGCATTCATGGCTTCTGCAGAGGTTGATGGCATGGATTCTGAGATGGAAGAAGATGATATGATGGTCGATGATACGAAAATGGATGATGGTAATGCAAAGACTCTTCCCACTCCTGCACCCAAATTGAAATCAACCATAACGGGCGGAACTTCAGGGCTCAGTGATGGAAGCCCTGACAACACCAAAAGGAGTTTCAGAAAAAAAACCCGTCACTGAACGCAATAGCCTCTTTGGCGCACTAAAGTAGGAATTCCAGAGTTCGAAATTAGTTTGTTCTGGGGGGAAGAGTTTCAGTGTAAAGAAATGATATGTTGATGCTCCCAGAGATATATTTCAAGCCAAAAAAATATTCACTTGCGGGACTACTGTCCTCTTCTCTGGATATACAATTAACATCTTCGCAAATGAGGTCCATAACTCTCATTGCTGGAAGGCATTTTTCTACTAGTCATTTCCTTCCACCCATAATGGACTAATTTGGGCCTCTGAAATTGCACGTGCAACCTGTGTCCCTGATTTTTTTCCCACTATGCAAAGGCAGTTTCAGTTAAGGGATATTCCATTTTCCCTGCAATGTTTTTCGTCTTCTTCCTCATGGGAAGCTTCTGAAAACTATCAATTTCACCACAGGATGATTCATCGAGGAGAAAACTGCAAGGATGTTGCATACTGCGGATCCCGTGCCTGTGTTTGTGGCAGATACGTTCAATGTTTTGGCCCGAAGAACTAGGTCGAATTTCTAAGGAAAAATGTACAATACTCGGGTTTTTATTATTTTTTTTAAATGGATTTGGTATTAAAAATATTTTCCTTGGAGTCTTCGTTGCTATTTCTTTTCTGGATTTAATGCCTGTTCTCATTGGTAGGTTTAATGTTGTCGTAGTTCTTGGATATTGTGTTTACTTAGGTTATTTTTTCTAAGATGGAACATGTAACAATTACATGACAGTGTACTCTGTCAATCCACTAGCCTTTTATGCAAACAAAAAATGGATTACACATAGTTTCAAACCAACGTTCAATTCTATTCTTAATGCAGATAAAACATAGCAATAACAATGTACAATCTTGCAGAAAAATCGTCATTCTTATTTGTAGACATCCAGTTATTAAGTTTTAATGCTTAAGTTAATATGTTACAGTCATAGAAGAATGTATCAAGAACACAGTTACACCCACACGTTCCGATAAAATCTAATCTTCAACAAATAATTTGCTGGCAATTAGTAGAAAATGAAGTTTAATAGTTAAGTTAATATGTTACAGTCATGGAAGAATGTATCAAGAACATACTTACTCACACATGTTGCAATAAAATCTAATATTCAACAATGCATTTGCTGACAATTAGTAGAAAATGATTGTTTTGCAACAACGGGGCTTCTTTGAAACCAATTCGTGCTTACGAAAACTGCCCTTTGCCTTTCTATTTTCCCACTCTTTTATTCCCTGTAGTTTGTCTTCCTGGTTACTTAATCATTTTTTTTTTCTGAAAATTCCTTGCTGCACGACTTGGCGGATTCACGTGTTTCCAACGAGCGCTTCCCCTTTCTTTAAATTGGCCCTCTATTGTTCTGTGTCTTACAAGTAGCACCCAGAGTTCCGCCATATACAAATTGACAGGCGGACTTGCGCGCTGACTGGCTCAACATTGCACTTATACTTTTCCGTGACCTCCAAACAACATTCATACCTCCATGATATACAAATTGACACATAGGCTCTAGGGTTGGCAGGCTCAAGATTGCCTATTTTTTACGAATGGAAAACTGCTAAAACGAGCCATACCACATTTGTGCCACAGATGCTATATTAAAGGGAAAATAATTTCCTCTATAGTTTTGTGCCCTACAAACAACACCCACAGTTTTGCGCTATACAAATTAACAACCGGACTTACGGGCTGGCTGGCTAATAAAATGCCTCGGAGTTCCACGATAGACAAATTGAGAGACAAAGACACTTCTCTAACCGTGAATTCCCGGTAGGCGGACTCTAGATTGGACTTCTGTTGTTCCATGCCTTGCAAACAGTACCATCACTTCCGCGATATACAAATTTACAACTGGACTCAGATCATACCCTCTTCCGTATTATGCTCCATCTATCTTGCCCTCTTCTGTGGTATACATTTTGCATTGAAAACTTTCGAGAAATACAATTTGACCGACAGGTCCTTACATCTTCTGTGGAACTATTGTCACCCCATTTTCAAGCCCGTTTGTCCACTTTCCATTCTTCTCCATTTGTTCGAATTTCTTTGGCGGATCATTCGTTTGGCGGGTTGAAGAAATATTCAGTTCCTAATCGTCGTTTCCTATGCCCACGCCCCTTTGCAATTAGCAATTAGCAATTATATATAAGATCTTATTTGTAGGCATGCAATTAGCAAGTGTTAATTTCAAACATCATGGAATGTCATTTCCACGTCGTTGGGTTGGTCCCTTCACAAAAACTTCAATCCTCGCTTCTGAGAAGGAGTCTGCCCGACTGCTTCCCTATTCCATACTTAGCCACTTTTCCAGAATTCTGCAAATATACAAACTGACCGCTAAACTGCCCCATCATGATCTCTTCCGTTTTACACGTTTTGCAGCAAAAAATTCTGATACATAAAATTTGACCGTGGAACACTCGTGTCCCCTGAGTATCCTCGTAACCCTTTTTTGAATCTCGTCCGACCTTTTTGCAGAACTTGCCATTATTTCCTTGCTCTCCCTTGTCTCCGTCACCTTCGCACTTGTCTATAATAAAAGAAAAAAAATATTTATATATATATATATATACATATCTTGTTTCTAAATATGCAATTACTGACATTTAATTGTAACATCTCATCATGCAGGATCTGTATAGATTGTCATTGATGGGTGAAAGGCTCAAGGAGATCTCCTATTAATGCACATTAAACCAAGATTTGTGGGGGGTTATATTATCACTTATGAGTGTTGATTTCAAAATCATGAAATGTTGTTCGCACGTCGTGGCCTTGGCACGTTCACGAAACCTCCAATCCTTAATTGCTCTTTGTCGTACTTGCCACCTTCACATTTCTAAATATGCAATAAGTAAGCTTTACTGCTAACATTTCATCATGGACCACCCATACAGATTGTCATTAATCAACGAAAGGCTCGAGGATCTTTCCCATTCATAAGCATTTAAACAAGATTTAGCGGAGAGTTACATTATCGGCTCTAACTGTTCATTTCAACCATCATCTGGAGTAAACCAACGTTCTCATAAACCTATGGCATTAGCTCGACAACAGTTCTGTGGAGATACAATGAACATCTTCGAGCGCGAGGACCAGAACTTCCAGTGGTCCAAGGCATATTATTATTACTCAACCTCTGTCGCAGAGAACTAAGTAATTTGGACCTCTGGGATTGCTCGTGCAGGCTGTGTCCCTAATGTTTTTGACTGTAAGGACATGGTCTCTTGGTGCGCCGATAAATTTATTTCAGACAAAATAATTATTCCATTGCGGGACCGCTCTTCTGTTTCTTTGTCACCTCAGGTCTTCCACCAGATGCTAAGATTGTCAAAGCCAACATTGATGTTCAAAGGAGAAGATTTGAAACAGTTCCTAGAAAATCATAATAACGGGTTGGACCTATTGCCCCATTTATTGGAAAACACGCTTCTATTTCATGAAGATATTACAAGCTTGCAGTTTAGTTCATTTAGAAATCCATTTCGCTAAATTGCCTGGTTGTTTACAAGAATAACGAGACATGAGCCCACAAGAATTGTTTCCTGGATGGCTCTTTATATTTTGTATTTCACAGTCAATGAACAAGCCATTTTTGATTGGGGCAAGTTAATTTCCCATGAAATTTGTTCCCAATTGTCAAGCTTCAAAAGGGAAAAGAAATTTTATATGTCATCCTATTTAGTTTTTGCGATAGCGCATTCCTGTCGGTTTCCACAACTGTCTCTCTCCAGGAATGTCAACTGAGAATTTCACCCAATAACGTTTTGGTACTAGGACTTGTGGAAGCACAAGGCTTCCCACTGTTTCTATGAAGTTTTTAATGGTTTCGTGTTTGTTTTCAAATTTTTGTTGTTAGGAGAAGATGCTCCCCGCATATTTGAACAAGCAACCAATTTTTTGCACAGGAAGGGGACAATCGAACATTTGGATAATTACACTGTCATAAGAGTTTTTGGCTCCACGGAAATACCTGCTCTCCTTCCATGTCACATTACAGACATAATGTTTGTTGTAGAGGTAGAACAACAATACAATTATTGGTTGCATCTGTTGCAAAAGAAGAAACAAAAATAGTTTATTCCTCTGCCTTGGAAAGTAGGGGAGTTCGTGTTGAAAAACATCAAGGAAATTGAGGAATTCACAATGCATTCTAGCATCTCCAACCTCAGATATGCTGAAATCATAAGAGGGTTTGACCCGTATAATATTTTTCAACAACATTTACAAACAATTGGCGTCGACGATTGTTTTTAAAAAAAACACCCGCCCGAAAACAAAGACAGTGGTGACAACGCTCCTGCCTCTGATGTTGGCGGCATGGACACAGTGAAAAGCTACACTAAATTGTACACACAATAGGGGAAAGACCCCGGTGACAAGAGTGTTCAATTGGCAAATAACACTCCAAAAAGTACGACATCCAGGAGCATCACTCCAACGACCCACCACAAAAACAAAGAAACTCAAATTTCTTCAAATGGAGGAGGAGATAACGACCCTCCTCACTGTAAAGTTGATAGTTCTCACAAGCTTCCAGTAGAGAAGAAGAGAAAAAAAAATGTGGGACAGGTGGAAGAGCCGAAAATTCAGAGTGAGAACATGGAACTTGACATTGATCTGGATAGCATGTTCCGCTTCCTTGATCATCCTAGAAACTCCATCCAGCATAGCCGTCCAATGGACATATCCATTACCGAAAATTTTGACAAAGATGAATCCTTCGTGTTCCAGAGCGATGTTTTTGATAGCCAGTCCAAAAAATTGATAATTGATAAAAAAAGATGTTAAAAATAAGAAAGGGAAATCTCGTTCAAAGGTTTCCCTTGCGAACATGCAGCCATCCCAAATCTATCAACTTCACACCACGACTGAAGAAGCACTTCATGATTCCATTGGAGGCATCGAGACTGAGAATGTCAGACTGATGGACCGGGTCAAGGAATTGGAAGAGGCTTTCATTCCTATGCCATTTCTTATCAATCCTTTGGCAATAGCCATGCCTGCCACCCCTGCAACCAACGTAAAAGCATCCTCCACCCTGCTGGCATCCTGTAGAGGATATGTGGAGAATAATATCAAGAAAAGAATGGAACTGGTTACCGAGGCATGGAAAACATCACAAACCATCACTTCCCTTGGAACTAGGGCACATAGTTTTTTTGAACATTTGCAGGCGGAGTTAAAATATGAAGAAAATTTCTTTTTAAAAACGGTCCTTCCTTTTGGCACCATTGTCAACAATATGACAGAAACAAAAAGAAGAGAACAAGATCTTCCATCCAAAAATCGTATCGGTCAATTGAATGCATGTTGGAAAGAAAAAGTGAAGAATCTGCATCTCATTGTTTAGTCATGTGAACAAGCCATATCGAAGAGAGATACATTATTTACAAGGCTGTCAAGAATAGACTTAGCCGGAAAAACCAACGACTTCCAAGACCCCGACTTAATCGCAAACACCTTGCCCTTAACCAAACAAGAGTTCAATAAACAGGTTGCTATGTTTAAGGCCTTGTCTCTGGAAACGTTTTAAAACATCCTTCACTTTGATCAAGCTCACATCGACGACTGGCTAGTCAAATATTCAGTACAAAATGAGGAAATTCATCAGGCTCTGTGTAATCTTTCTATCGACTTTCGGGAATTAGAAAACGATCTTTTCAACATAAAAATCTAGAATGAGATCAACGTCGCCACAATGAGAAGCTACATTAAAAAATGGCTCGAAAGACAATTGAAGTAGGCCCCCAACGAAAGGCAACATGCAGTTGCTAGGATTCCATCAGTCGTCGACGACATCATTGAAATTGCAGTCGTCGGCGACATCAATGAAATGACAGCTGCAAGAAAATAGCCAAAGTGCTCATATGTACCCTCATTGTAAGTCTAGTGATCACATCCTGCTTTGTTTATCAACCCAGTTATTCCACTTTCTTAAATAGAGATGTGTACGCAAACAATTATAGCTTTCAATTTAATTTGTTTGCAGGTATTGCACTCTATATTCTTTCTACAACCATGTTTCTTGTACATATTTCTTTAATGGTTCGCAAGAGCCCCAATCCCAGTCTACATGACATACGCATTGAAATTCCCATTAATATGTAACAAACTTTATTTTTTTTGTATATTTCAAAATTTCCAGTAGTATGTAACAAACTTTTATTTTTTGACATACTTCAAATTAAAGTGTTTTCTTATCTCCTTTTAAATTTATGTCTTCATACATTTTTATCTTTCACCAGTCTGTATGACAAATGCATTTAAATTTTTATATGTAACAGACTTTTATTTTTTTATATATTTCAAAATAAATGGTGCTCTACATGCCAACCGTCATTTACTTATGCCCCATGTTGACAAATGCATTTCAATTTTTATATGTCAAGCGTCATTTACTTATGCCCCATGTTTCGTGATATACATGTTGCATACAACATTTCCGTCATATACATTTCAAAATTTCCAGTAGTATGTAACAAACTTTTATTTTTTTACATATTTCAAATAAAACTGTTTTCGTATCTCCTTTTAAATTTATGTCTTCATACATTTTTATCTTTCACTAGTCCATATGGCAAATGCATTTAAATTCCCAAATTTTTTCTTCCATTATGAACAGATTTGTAGTTTATTATATACTTTCAAAAAATAAATGGTGCTCTACATGCCAAGTGTCATTTACTTTTGCCCCATGTTCCGTGATATACATGTTACACACAACATTTTCGTCATTTACAATTCGACCCCATTTTCCAATATTTACTTTCTAACCTCGTTGGCAGGGGCTACGCTGCCACACAACCTTATTTATAAAAACAATGAGTTATCATAATAAAAAAACTATGTATATGTATATTAATGTTAATCACATCCCATATAAATTATGTATATTAATATTAACCACATCCTATATAAATGGTCACCAAAATGAGAAGGAATAAGAGATAAAATAAAATAACTAAAAAGAAATTTGAAACAGTTGAGAAACACTTATCACTAATAAAACAAACTAGTAAAAATGAGAATTATGGTCATTGATTGAATAGGAGCAACACCCACTTATGTGAATAACATCACATAGGCATGGTCACAAAAGGTGGGATGAAATGGAAATCACATCACATATGCATGGTCACAAAAGATGGGATGAAATGGAAATAAAGTAAAAATAATTGAAAAAGTATTTGCAACCATTAAGACAAAGTAAGCATAGATGAAATAAAATGGCACGAGTGAGAACATTTCTCATGAACAACATTTAGTTAAAAAAACTAGCTTCCATACTTGGGTTTTTTTTAATAAATTGTATATGTAGGAACTCCAACATTTTGCATTGATATATTTATTTATTATTCTATTAAAAATATTGAAAGTTATTTGGTTTATTTTTTTGGCTGGTGAGATGTGGATTTTAAGTATATCTTTATAGTA
>SNQJ01S0081132.1:38596-48660 GCA_010110895.2 Picea sitchensis
ATATAATATTCCTTTTTGGCTGAAGCTCCCTAGCTTAGCCCTTTTCCTTAACTTAGCCCCTCCATTTCCCTAACCAGTGGAGTTTAGTCCCCCATCTCTTTTATCATGGACAATCTGCGTGCAATGATGTATTTTATATTAAATATGAGACATACACAAAAATAGGCGCACTCGCCTTTAACATCTAGGCTCTCCAGCCTAATTAAAACATAAGCATCCTAGCTTATAATAGTTGGCTCACTAGCCTATAAAACATAACATATACACAAGGCTCGTTGGCCTCACAATCACGCACACTTAAGATCCTGCGTGTGGTATCCTAGAATGTGCACACTTCATCATTGCACTGCGTAGTACATGCGCGCAGTATGCCATAAAATGTGTATACAGAATGATATCAAAAAATCTCACCAACTTAAGTACATTTTCATCTATATTACAATTGGGTGCGACCTAGGGATATTACAATATCCTGCCCTTATTTATGCACTATCCTCAGTGCATCATGTACCCATATAAAACAAAATTTCAAAAATCCTCAAAAAGATGCGGGCATTCTACCCACATTGCATTCTCATGCTCCCAAGTAGCATCCTCAGGACCGTACTAGGTCCATTGGACCTTTACAATCCCTATGGCTCAGTTCTAGAGATGTTTGATTTTCCAGTCCAGAATGCATACCAGATGCACTTGAAAAGCGCCTTCTTGCTCCACCCAAATCACATTCCAATCAATAAAATGATTAACATCAAGTATATATTTCTTTATCAATGATACATGGAATACATTATGAAAATACATAGATGCAGGAAATGCAATCATATAAACAACTGGACCAATCCTCTCTAGGATTTTAAATGGCCCACAATAGCGAGCTGCCAACTTTGAGCAATTCCCCAACTTCAGGGAACTTCTGTTGGCCATCACTTTCAAGAATACATGATCACCCACTTTAAATTCCCTGTGAGTTATGCCCTTATTAGCATAGATTTTCTGCCTATCTTGGGAAGCCTTTAAATTTTGCTTTATTTTTATCATTTTCTCCTACATTTCCCTGAGCAAATCTGGCCCAACCATTGCTCTATCTGCGGGGTTATCCAAACTTACTAGTGTGTTGCACTTTCTTCCATACAGTGCCTCAAATGGGCTCATCTTGAGAGATGCTTGGTACCCATTGTTATAAGCAAACTCTACCAAGTGTAGGTAGTATTCCCATTTTGATGGTTTATCCATCGCATGCATTATTAACATGTCTTCAATCACTTGATTCACCCTCTCTATTTTTCTATTTGATTCTGGATGATAGGCTGTACTAAAATTCAAATTTGTGCCAAATCCATTAAATAATCCTTTCCAAAATTTTGAGGTAAATTTTGGATCTTTGTCAGACACAATTGTCTTTGGTATGCCATGTCATCTGGAAATTGCTTTCATATAAAAATCAACAATGTTCGTTGCCTTGTGAGTGAGCTTAATTGGAATAAAATGGGCATATTTAGTAAGCTTATCCACCACTACCATAATGTAATCATGTTGCTTGGTTGTTCTAGGAAGTTTGGTGATGAAATCCATTGTTACAACTTCCCATTTCCAATCAGGAATGGGTAGTGGCTGTAGACAACTAGCTGGGTGTCTATGGTCAGCCTTTACCTTTTGATATTCCAAACATCTGGAAGTAAAATCAACAACCTCTTTCTTCATGCCTGACCAATAATATTGGCTCTTGACAGCTGCAATAGTTTTCTAATATCTTGGGTACCCAGCATAAGGCACATTATGCATTTCACTCAATATCATATTTTTCAATTCATTAGAATTTGGTACATAAAATATGCCCCCGTACATGAGAATTTCATCATTATTTAGCTTGTATTCCTTAATTTTCTGCTGCAAAATACCTTGTTGTAATTTTTTCACTAATTCCTTGTAATGAAGATTTGATTTGGTAGCCTCTATACTTTTGTCTTTCAAATCTGATTGGTACATGCTAATGGTTGTAGCATGCAATTCATGTAATCTTTTGCTAAATGCATCAACCACTTTGTTCACTTTCCCTTTGATATGATTTATATCAAAGTCATATTCACTTAGAATTTCTAACCATCTGGTTTGCCTAGCATTTAGATTTGGTTGATCAAATAAATATTTCAGACCATTATGGTCTATTCTTAGCTCAAACCTTTTCCCCATGAGGTAGTGTCTCCATTTCCTCAAGGCACGCACTATGGCTTCCAACTCCAAATCATGAGTGGCATAGTGTTTTTCATGCTACTTCAACTTCTTTGATTCATAACATATAACAAACCCATTTTGATTGAGGACTCCACCAAGTCCCTCTTTACATGCATCTGTGCATACAATGAAGTCTTCACTTGGGTATGCAATCCTTAGTATTGGAGCACTTGTTAATAACTATTTCAAGTGTTGGAAACTCTTTTCACCATCCAATGTCCACTAAAACTTCACACTCTTTCTTTGCAAGGAAGTGACTGGGTGTGCAATCTTTGAAAATCCTTCAATAAATCTCTTGTAGTATCCTGCAAGGCCCATGAATGATCTTACCTCTTTCACATTCTTTGGTGCTGACCATTATTTAATGGCTTCTATCTTCTCAATATCCACTGTTATCCCATCCTTTGAAATGATATGTCGCAAATAATGAATTTGTTTATGATAAAATGAGCACTTGCTCAACTTGGAATACAACTGATGCTCCCTTAAAACGTGCAACACCATCCTCAAATGATGCTCATTCTCTTCTTCTGACTTGGAATATACAAGAATTCCATCCAAAAAGACAATGACAAACTTGTTTAAATATTCTCAGAAAACACCATTCATTAAGAACATGAAAACAACTGGTGCATTTGACAACCCAAATGGCACCACTGTGAACTCATAATGACCATACCTTGGCCTGAAGGCGGTGTTGTTGATATCTTCCTCTTTAATCCTTACCTAATTGTATCCTAACCTGAGATATATCTTTGAAAAGATCTTTCCATCCTTCAATTGATCAAAAAGATCATTGATCCTTGGCAGCGGATACTTGTTCTTCACATTCACTTTAATCAACTGTCTAAAATCAATGCACAATCTTAATGTCCCATCTTTCTTCTTCACAAACAAGACTGGGGCACCCCAAGGTGACACACTTGGGCGTATATAACCCTTCTTCAGAAGTTCTTCAAGCTGCATTTGCAACTCCTTCAACTCTGGTGTACTCATTCAGTAAGGAGTCTTTGACACTGGAGCTGCTCCAGGCATTAAATTTATAGAGAAATCAATATCTCTCTTTGGGGGTATTTCTATTACCTCCCTGAACACATCTTCAAACTCTTTTAGGACTGCATAATCTTCTAAATTTGGCACCTTATCTCTAGGTGTATCTTCCATATGTGTTGCAAATATTTGACACCCTTTCCTGTAACATTTCTTTAGCCACAATGATGAAATTTATCTGATGGTTACTACCCTAGGAATCCCCTACACTTTCCTTTGGTTCCCTTCCTCATCCAAGAAAGTAAATTCTTTTTTATGTCAGTCTAAGAGAGTGTGATGTTGGTCCAACCAATCCATCCCAATTAGACAGTCATAGGAACCTAAAGGTAAGATGTTCAAATCTGCCTTGGTGTTTAGTCCATTCATGTCCATAAGACATGAATTAACCATCTCATTAACTTTTCTTTTGGCTTCTGTAGCCAGCTGCACCAACCAAGATTTTCCATGCTTGCTTCTTGGAAAATGAAAACTTTCTGCCATCTTAGGATCTATATAACTATGACTAGCTCCTGAATCGATTAAAATAGCAATGGTTTGGTTGTTGATCATAACTTCTACTTCAATCATATGTGACTAATACTCTACTTACTTGTTGTCCAGGGCTGCATAGATCTTGGGCACATATTTTCCCATGTCCTCCACTATTTCAACTTGTTGTACATTGTGAACACTCCTCCCTTTTTCACCTCTGTGAGGACAATATATGAACATATGATCTCCTTTACAACCTCAACATTGAATAGGTGGTTGCCTTGACCTTTGATCCCATGTTTCAATCAGTCTGGGATCTCTAGGAGTTGGTTGTACCTGAGGATTATTTCTGAAGAATGGAGGCTTAGATCCCTTCTTTCTCTAATCCATATTGAACTTCTTTTTGTCTTCCCAAGATTTTTGGAAAGTTGGCCTTTCTTTTTGCTGTTCATAAAGGCATTTAGCTCGCCTTATGGTCTCCTCCAATGTCTTTGGATCATCATATTGTATTTTGTCACTGATGAAGGATGGAAATCCACTCAAGTACCTCTGAATCTTAACTGTCTCATCCTTGATGAAAGAGACATACTTCAGAAGTTCTAGAAACCTTCTCTCATATTCATCAATGGTCATACTCCCCAGCTTGAGTTCGAAGAACTCTTTCATTTTCTTGTCATAGTATCTCTTAGTCAAGTATTTCTTCTCAAAATACTTCTTGAATTCCCTCTAAGTGACATTTTTCTCTTTAATGTGTTTCACCTGCCCAAGTTGATCCCACCACATGGATTCCTTTCCCTTGATTTGATAGATAGCAATTCTACCTTCTGCATGAGAAGAATAATTATGCAATTGAAAATAATTTCTCATGCCCAACATCCATGTCTCTGCATCTTCATCCTTTTTGTGCTCACCATCAAATGTAGGAGGTTTGATTTTGTTCATTTCTCCTCGTAGCTCATCCACCCTAGACCTCTTGTTCTTCCTGACTGGGGATTGACTTGAGCTATTGTGTGATCTCTTGTTGGAATTCCTTTGGCAGTGATGGTGATGTCTGCTAACACTTCTTGCTTTTATTTTCTCATCAGAAGGCCTGTGACCTCCTAATTTTCTTGAGCCACTCTCCTTATCCAATTTCATCTCTATTCTGTTCAAGCTATCCAATAACTTCATGTTGAAGTCATATTGTTGCTCCTTGGCTCTCATAAGCCTTTCAATATCCGCTTTATGGCTTTGGACATCCTTCTGCAAATGTTTGATGGTCTCTGCCATATTCATGTTTTCATTCCTTTCATCTCCATGTCTATTGGAGTTTGTTCCTTCAATGCCCAAATGGACATCCATACCTCTAATCTCATCCTCCTCAATGTAAGTCCCTTGTGCCTCTTCCGTTACTCTAGACTCTATGTTGATCTTGATCTGATCTAGTTTTTGTTAACTCTGCAAAATGTGCAGCCAACAAAACTTTGTGAGGCTAACCATTTCAGCAACTCATGAAAAATATGAACCATTTTGGTTCAATAATATATCAGAATCCTTTCTTCTAATTTCTTGAAAAATTTAATTTCCAAATCAATTTTCTGGGTGGATAATTAGATTCCATTGTTCAAGACCTTTCCAATGCCTTCTCACATGCTCAATTCTAAGTCTGGAGCATAAAGTTATGGTCATTTGAAAATTTCCCATTAATTTTTCTGTTCATTTTTCAACTTGGCACAACTCTGCATTGTAATTATGCATTTTCGCACCTACTCAATTGAAATTTTCGTATGAGCTCAATTGGGTTTCTTCATAAATATATTATGGACATTCTGTCCAAGTTTCACCTCATTCTGGGTTCACTGGCCTTTAACAAATACAAAAATAGGTGCACTGGCCTTTAACATCTAGGCTCTCCGGCCTAATCAAAACATAAGCATCCTAGCTTATAATAACTAGCTCACCAACCTACAAAACATAGCATATACACAAGGCTCGTTGGCCTCACAATCACACACACTTAATATGTTGCGTGCGGTATCTTGGAATGTGCACACTTCATCATTGCACTGCGTAGTACATGCACACACTATGCCATGAAATGTGTATACAGAATGATATCAAAACAACTCACCAGATTAAGTACATTTTCATCTATTTTACAATTGGGCACAGCCTAGGCATATTACATACTATCCTGTGTATTTTTCTCGAGCCTAGATCAGTTAATGTTGGATGGTGTTTTCAATTTTAAGGAGTCCGAAAAACTTAAAGAAAACACCATCTATTGTCTTGTGTATTTTTCTTGAGCCTAGATCAGTTAATGCTCATCAATGTTTTCAATTTTAAGGAGTCTGAAAAAGTTAAAGAAAACTTCATTAGGCTCCTTTCCATAAGTAATCTACCAGGGTTGGATAAAGGAATAAAATTACACCTGACATATGTCCTCCTTATTTCTTATCTACATGAGAACACAATTATCTTTTGATTTGTTAGTAACACCAAAATTACTATCTAACATCACACCTATATACATATATGTACAAAATTAAATTAAATCACACAACAAAACTTACATTGGTGGATTAACAGGAGGAGATCTGTTCTTGCTTACCAATTGCATTTCATAATTTTGAAGAACCTGATTGATAAAATCGTCTTTAGATAGAGGCTTATCATAAAATTTAATCCACACCCATTTATGACAAAGGAGGTATATTCTTCATCAATGGTTTTTATATTTATTGAACCATTGTCGTAAACTATGTCTACTTCATAGGGTCCCAACCATCGAGTGGACATTTCACCCTTGAAATTCTTGAACCTACTATCATACAGCAGAGTCCAATTACCGGGCTTGAAGGATTTCTTATTGATGTACTTATCATGCCCTTTATTCCTTTATTCTTGAATGAGTGTAGTCCTCTAAAGCGCATCATGTATGATTTTATAAATCTCATTCAACTGCAATATCCTTTGTTTTTTAGCTTCATCTAAATCCATCCCCAATTTCATAACATTCCTAAAGGTTTTTACTTGAAATTATATGGGAAGAAACACATGCTTCCCATCCACCAATTCATAAGGTGTATTACATGTTGTGTTTCTCCAAGTTGTTATGTAGGCCCACAAGGCCTCGGGCAACCGATCAACCCATTATTTATGGTGTAACTGAACAATCTTGGTGAGTATATCCTCTATCAACTTGTTAGTTGATTCCACTTGTATGTTTGTTTGGGGGTGATAAGGTGAAGATTTTCTATGTTTAATATGATATTGTTCAGTAATGGATTTGACCAAATTGGAGGTAAATTGGTTTCCTTGGTCTGTCACTATTTCTCAAGGCATGCCAAAATGAGTAAAGATTTCTTCAAATAGAAAATCAACGATAGATTATTCATTTGTAGAATACAAATATTTAACCTCTACCCATTTGGTCACATAATCTGTATAGACAAGTATGTACTTTCTTCTTTGATAAATAGGGCTAATAGTCCCTACAAAGTCCAAATCCCATTTTTCAAAAGGTTCAATTACTACATGAGCTTGGAGAGGGATCTCATCAACTTCAGCTGGTTTCCCCATCCTTTGAAAATTGTCATAGCTAGCCACATACGTCTTTGCAGTTGGCCAATAGTAGCTTGACTATAATAGTTTTTATGATGTCCTCTTATCAACAAAATGGCCTCCACATGGGCCATCATGGTAGGATTTGAAGATGTCATACATCTCATGCTCCAGTACACATCTTCTAATCACCAAATCAGGCCCTATACGGTATAGACATTCTACGTGCCACATATAACTTGCACTCAACTGAATAATCCTTTGTTCTTCTCGAGGGGACATATTCTGAGGTAATTTTCTAATTTCAATATAGTTAGCCACATATACATACCAAGGAATGTAAGTAGAAATAGAAAACAAATTTTCATTTGGAAAATTTTCATCCACTAGTGCATTATCACCTGTATGAATAAGTATAGATAGGAAATAAATAATGATATTATCTCCTCTAGGTATTTCAATGATAGTGTTGAGCACTCAACACACCCTAAAATGTCTATGTCAAATTTTAATTTTTGGGTACTACCTGATCTTTTTGCACTGTCTCATTGGACTTCCGTATGGAAAATGTTGTCTTTTCTTATCATTCTGACTCTCGTTAAGTCTTCCAAATTTTGTTTGAATCTATCAAAACCCATAACTTAAAATACTAACATTTAAATAAAGAATTGACAGTCCAAAAATTTTCCCCGACACGCTCAAAGATTCGGCATCAGGAATAATTAAAAAATGAAAGAGAATCACTCGAGAGAACCGAGGTCGTCGAGCACCAATTTTTCAGCATCGACAAACAGAGGTTGCTCTTTCGCGACAAGAACCACAGAAGGATATCACCAACAACTGATTCCCTTAGGCATAGGTAAAGGGAGAAAAGAGTAAGCATTGGATGAAGAAAGAAATGATATCACTGATCACCGACTTCCAAAATGTTTTCGGCATCAGGGATTTTCGAGGACGATGACCCACAAAGAAACTACGCGATATGTTTATCTCCGAAGGACTATCCCCGATACCTTTTCGACATCGGCAGTCCCAATTTTAGCTTAGAGCGCATGACTTGAACAAAGTCTCGAGTCCGACCAATGCCTAGAAGCTAAGTTCTTGGTCATCAGTACCACGAATCCCGAGCCAATAGTTCCACGCCATCACCATACAATGAAATCGATTGGCGTCAGAGGTTTTTTTGCAGAAGGATATCAATGAAAATGCAATGTAACTTAGTGCACCACTAAGTATAATGTCGAGACTAACTTACAAGAAAATTATACAAAGAACACAATAGATACACATGCAAAGGGAAGACACGATGAATCCATTTCAAGACTTTATATTAGATCCCCATCAAGCTCAGATTACATACAAGAGACACTGTCTACACCTTTTGGGCCAATCAACCAGTATTACATTAAGAACATGAAAACTTTCACAAAAAAGGAAAACTATAAAAATTGTATGTCACGTCTGAGAATACAAAATGGAGTTCATCAATCATGCCTCTTCTACGTGTGGAATTTCTCCCCGGATGCTTCGTGCACCCTGAGATGTTTTCATTTTTTCTTCTTCTGACACCGTGTGTGCTTCACACAGTTGCACAATTGTATATTTTTCTTCCTGAAGATGTCTCTTAAGCCATGTTACGTTCCATTCACGACCTTGCGATGCTGCCACCTCAAAGGTATTTGTCGCCAATTGCCGTCTTAATTATCTATTTTCCTGGTAGAGTTCAACGATGGCGAGTTGTGCCTTCTATAACTATTGAGTTGGCTCTCAAATGTTAGAACCTGAGGAATCTATCCTCCTTGTTCTTTCCCCGCTTCCCCAAATTGTGTTTTCGACAGGTTCTAGCTGGATAGCGCATGTTGTTCCTGAGTCTGTACTAAGGCTTAAAGTACAGTGTCGAGGCATCCGAAAATATACAAAAGGTCGATACAGGATGATACTAACCTTTGGTATGAGAAACTAGAGCAGATTTCTACGTTCTCATCGTCTAGCTTCCAACTGCTCTCCTCGGTGCCATAGCTGAAGCTTGTTGTTTTGCTCTTCTGCAGTAGACCTATGTATACATGTGGAAATGAGTATCTTCGGGAAAAGGCGAGATTTGCGCGTTAATAAGAAATGTTTAAAAAATAAAACGAAATCTTGTATATATTTGAAAATTATGTACCTTTAGACGTAAGTCTGTCAAATCGCGAATAAAACCGAATTTATTGAAAAATCCGATCTTATTTTCTTCGTGGATTTACCCTAAATTCTAATTAATGTCATGAATATTGGGCGGCTTGACAGGTACTCGGGTAATGGAGAGAAAATAAATAAATACCTCGTGAGGTGTGCCAACCTTGAAACGCGGGCATATTTCATTTAATTTTAAAAATACAAATCTTAACAACTTGAAAAACTTCCTCGCCTTTCGTTGCATCATGAATTTCGCTTTTGTATTTTGACCCGTAAACTCGCGAGACTGTGAGGGCCGATTTTAACGTAATCAATGGTAATCACGATTTGGCGGATATTTAATGATATGATTAACTTTAATCGTCATATCGTGATTCGGGAATTCGAAGACAAACTTTTAGGAGAATGATACGCTGAGTCGCGATATCGCGATGTGGTGATAATAAAGGATCGAATTAAGAGAAGGAAATGCTAGATTAGGCGATTAATTAATCTCGATATCATTATGTCGCAACTTCGCGAATCGGAGTTTTGGACACCTTAACTTCGTGAAAGAAAATGCCGAGTGGTGATGTACCGAGAACCAAGTTTTA
>SNQJ01S0081133.1:2706-35520 GCA_010110895.2 Picea sitchensis
GGCTGAAGCCAATTGCCAAGCTTTGGGGGTAAGTTTCATCAACGAATGCTCAAAAATTCAGCAGGGTTGACTGTCTGAAATAGACCCTCAAAGGGAACGCCCATTGGCCCGATGTCCCTGGTCTAAGGATGTCATATATTTTCTGCAAGAGTTGCGGCCTCCATACGGCCTGCAAAGAAACAAGACAAAAGCTCTTAAGCTCAAAGCAGTCAGATATTGCCTTATCGATCAAGTTCTACATTGGAAAGACCCCCTGGGGTTGCTTTTGACATGTGTAGATCCGCAAGAGGCTGAAAGGATCATGGTTGAATTTCACGACGGCCTATGTGGAGGGCATCATTTCTGGAAAACCACAGCCTACAAAATCCTCAGGGTTGGATACTACTGGCCCACCGTATTCACTAACGTCTGCAGAAGGGTCAGAGCTTGCACCAAATGTCAAAGATTTGCAAGAAAACAACAGCTCAAGTCTTTGTTGTTAAATCCTATGGTTGTTTCAGGACCTTTCCAACAATGGGACCTAGATTTCATTGGAGAAATTCACCCCGCTTCCAGTGGGTAGCACAAATGGATCCTGACTACTACCGATTTCTTCACCAAGTGGATTGAAGCTATCCCCACCAGGAGTGCTTCCCACAAGGTAATCATTGGATTCCTAGAAGACCTCATCACAAGATTCAACTGCCCAAGTAAGATTGTCACTGATAACGGAGCCTCTTTCAGGGTTGAGCCATTAGCCAAGTTCTATGGGCAATTCGGGATTAAACTGATTCACTCCACCCCATACTATCACCAAGGAAATGGTTTAGCAGAATCCTCCAACAAAATCCTAATAAGGATCATCAAAAGACTGTTGGAAGACAACAAGATGGCCTGGCATTCAAGATTGAAATTTTCCCTATGGGCCGATCGAGTGACCACGAAGAGATCTATAGTCGTCTCTCATTTCCAATTAGTGTATGGAGCAGAGGTTGTTTTCCCTTCTCATTTAGCCATTCCTATAGCAAAATTCCTCCAAGATCATCAAGAGGAGCTTGATGACATGATCAGAAGAATTCATCAGCTAGTGGAAGTCCAGCAGGCCAGGGAGCAGGTAATGGGCAGAATTCAGGACCATCAGCAAAGGATCAAGCAGGTTTTTGATAAGAAGGCCAAGAAGGAAGAGTTTCGGATAGGAGACCTGGTACTAAAATGGGATGCTCCTAAACAAGATAAAGGCAAGCACGGAAAATTTGAAGCCCTGTGGATCGGGCTTTCAAAGTATCTGAAGTATTCTCGAATAACACCTACAGGGTATGGGATTTGAAGGATCAAGAAGTTTTCAATGGCCCTGTGAATGGGCATTTCCTAAAAAGATTTTTCTCTTGAGCCGCACATGGCTCTTTCGCGGTTGTAAATATTGTTTTTCTTTCCGTCTTTAAGTTTTAAATAAATGACTCCATAGCCCAACAACAAGGCACTGGAGCTGCAAAATGAGTCCTTAGAGCATCGCAGGGACGACTCTATCCCCCATGGATCCTAATGTTAGTAACATTTCTTGTCCTGGACACCAGAGTATTCAGGTCTGCAAGTTGCACGAGAAGCGCCCGAGCACAGGACGGAAAAATCTCGTTTTAGGCTTCCAAACAAGTAAGCGAGCGAGATTATATTGTCGATGGTCTGGATTCATCCATAAGAGCAGATCGACGGTTGGCGAGAAATCGCAGTTAGCGGAGTTGCGCTGAGGTTAGCACAATGGATAGCGCCCATATTATGTGCAGGAAAGGATAGCAGCGATCCATCCAGAGGACGCGTGGCGCGAGATCTAATCACGTCGGCGTTTCGGCATTCAGGAGTTCGAAGGGTGAGAGTTCCATGTTGTTCTACATCTTGAAACCCTGAACCTCGAAGTGTCGAAAGCGCCCAAAGTCGGGCCCGCAGTATCACGGAGCAGTCTCAGCCATCCATCCAAAGGGGACACCTGGTGTGCGATTAGGCTCCTCGCCTTTTCGCCCATCACGATTTCGAAGCGCAAGGAGAAGCTCCTTCATATCCCAGAGGCGCAAAGTGCAAGAGCGTCCAAGACCCAGGCCCATAGCATCACCGAGTGAGTTCAGGACCATCAGATCTAAGAGGGATGTGTGGCGCCCAATTAAGCCATCTCGGCATTTCTCTCATCGTGACTGTGATAAGCAAGGATCGGCCCCTTCCTATTCACGAACGTCGAATGCGTCTTTGAGAATAAACGCAGGGTCACAGCCCGTGGTCACTTGGGAAATAAAAAGAGCTGTGCAAAAGGGGCCAAAGGCGCCGAGTCTAGTCGCCGAAAGGATCATCGCGATCTCTAGGTGCCATCTGATTCGACCTCAATCCTGGTTTTCGCTTGGAGTAAATGAAGGTGAGAAGGGGTGGTTGAAACCTCTCCTCATTCATTAAGTGTAAGGTATGGAGGGTCTGGCAAGCTATCTGCTCGAGAGGGTCGTGTGTACCAATTTTTTCCAAAGAAGCCATGCTGAGTCCTCGACTAGCCAGAGAGGTCTACACACGCTAACTCGGCACTTAATGGCTCAGCTACTCCCCTTACAGGAGCCATGCGTAGTTAAGGTGGTGTCTGACGAAGAATATCCGTCTGAATTTGGTTGAAGGGACACCAAGCCTTGGATGACTGAGCACGCCTCTGTTAGGCGAATTTTCTGAGTATATAGACTCAGTCTTTGCATTTTGTAATCATCAATGGTTGAGCAAGGCTCCCGGTTGTAAAGCTTTAATGAAGCACTATTATTCCTGGTTATGCGTGGACTTTTGAGACTTCTTGCCTTATGAATGTCAGTTTCTTTCACGTCTTTGTTTACACTGTATTAGAGCAACTCGAAATTGGAGGATCCAGTCGAGTTGTGACTGTTATAGGATGATGTAGGTTGGATCATTGTAACAGTCGCATTGTTTCTAATTGGCCTCCGTGATTTTTTTAGCGCTGAACGACTTGGAATTGGAGGATCCAGTCAAGTCCCCCTGTCAATTTCGCGAAGCCCTGAACCAAGAGGATCTTGCATTCAGAGTTTTTCTTCTACAAACTACCGAAAGGTCCGTTGCCTGAGGTAGTTTTCTCACTCATCTTACCAAGTCTTCCACCTGCTCATATTTAAATCAACCCACTGACTGAAGTTAGATCAAGACCTCCTTTGTTCCTTACATACCAGACCCAGTCCCTAAGTTAGAGTAATATATCCCCGAGTCTCTACCCATTTGATCACCCATTAAAAACTATCATGACATAAAACTGATGGGCGTTGGGCTCTGCTCCTACAAGCAATCCAGGAGTGACTTGTCCGTGAACCCAAAATAAACCTTTGATTCACTTGACATCTTCCATAGTGAAAAAAAAGACATAAATTACTACACGTCTACAAAACAAAAAAGACAAAAATGTATAAGAAACTATACATATTTACACGAAGTCACCCAGGTGACCAACCTAAGAGTAGTACTTCTTGAGGTAGAGCCCATTTCTAGGCTCCGCCAAGGCATTTCCCTCAAAATAAACGAGACGGTAAGCACCCTTCTTCAAGACTTATTTCAAAATGAATGGTCCAAACCACATGGGTTTGAACTTGCCTGCCCCCAGGGGATCTTTGTCTTGATCATAGACCAGGAAAAGGTTGCCTGCGGAGAAAATCTGAGGATGAACGGACTGATCATACTAACACTTGAATACTTTCTTATGAGCCTCATTGGCTAAGGCTGCATCACGACGCTACTCATCGAGCTGCTTGAGATATAAAAGGTGTTCCTTAAGCGGTGAAGTGTCCGAAAATAACTCTACTGCCAACTTTAAAGAAGGAATATGACACTCAATATGTAAGACTCCTTCTAGCCCGTATATGAGTTGAAAAGATGAAAAACCGGCAGCAGTCTTCACAGACGTTCGGTAGGCCCACAATGCTGAATATAACATAAAATTCCAATTCGTCTTGGAAACATTGATCGTCCGCTGAAGAATAGTCTTGAGAGACTTATTCACAGCTTCAACCTAACCATTCTCTTATGGGTAATAAGGCAATGAATTCTCTTGTTTAAACCCAAGATTTGACGTTAATTCATTCATCATTTTGTTTTGGAAGTGACTGCCATGGTTAATGATAATCTCCTTAGGGATACTGAAACTTGATACTATCTGATTAAAGATGAAAAGAGCCATTGTTTCGCCATCATTATTGAACGTTGGCATAGCTTCGACCCACTTGGTGAAGTAGTCTACTGCTACGATGATGTAACGATGCCCCTTGGCTGAGGTCGGGTGACATGTAATAAATTCAATACCCCACTTGGTGAAAGGACCAACAACAATGATGGGAAACATAGAAGTAGGATGTGCCCGCATCTTCCAACAGAATATTTGCCACGAGTGGCACTTCTTGACCACCTCCACACAATCCTTAATTAACAAGGGCCAGAAGTAATCGACACATAGAATCGTTTAGGTTGTTTCCAACCCAAACAAATGACCGCGACATGCTCCAGTGTGAAATTCATTTAAAATGAGCTCTACTTCTTCATGGATAAGGCATCACCAAATAATGCAATCTACGCCTCGACGATACAAAGTGTCATCGAGTATAAGATAGTTTTGCACCTGATGTAGAATTCTTCGACGCGCATCGCGAGAAGCAGAAGAGGGGCACTTCAAATTATGGATATACACAAGTATATCTCCATACCAGGGGTTCGAATATGCAATTAGAAAAACATATTCCTTAATATACGATTCTTCGAGCATGATATCACTCGGCTCGACAAAAAGTTTCGAAATAAGTTCGGCAAATACTAACGAGTTTTTGAATTTCGCAAAAACAAAATCCAAGTCAAATTCCTGGAGGATTACAATCCATCTACTAATATTTCTGCCAATGACTCGTCGCATTAACATGTATTGGAAAGGGTTGACAACGGCAATGAAAGTGGTATTGCAAAGAAAAATGTAGTGACAGAACCATTGGACAACATGGACATCTGCCAAATAAAGTTTCTTGACATGAGAATAGTTAAGTTTCGATCTAACCAGGCCTCAGCTAAGGTAATATATAACGTTCTCCTCGAGCATATCATCTTCTTGAACCAAGACCATGTCGATGGTCGTCTCTGCAGTGGCCAAATACAACAAGAAATATTTGTTATAATCATGAGGCTGGAGCAGAGGGGAAGACGTTAGGGCACGTTTCAACGCTTCAAAGGAGCACTGAGAAGCTTCATCCCAACAGAATGGGACTCATTTTTTCAAGAGACGCATAAACCCTTTAGTGATATCGGTGTAATTCACGACAAAACGCCAAAAAAAAATTTCTTTCCCCTGTAAGCTCTAAAGCTGGGGTATCATGCATGGGGGAGGCAATTGAACTATCGCCTCAACCTTGAGAGGATCGACCATGAACCCTATTGTCGATACAATAAAAATTAAGAGACAACCTGATGTCACTCAGAAACTGCACTTGTTAGGATTCAAGCAAATATCATAGTAGCGACATCACTCAAAGATTAGTCGAATATGGGTGGGATGATCATATCTCTTGTGAGAGAGTGATGCTATATCATCAAGGTACGCCTCGACAATGTGTTTAAGGTTATGAAAAGCAAATGACATGGCCCGTTGAAAGGTAGCTCCAACATTCTTCATGCCAAAAGGCATCTTACGATACATGAATGTACCCCAAGGACAAATAAAAGTTATTTTATGTTGGTCTTTGGGTTTGATCTGAATCTGATTGTATCTCGAGAAACCATCCATGAACGAAAGACCTTGCAGCCTGTGCACTCATCGACAATCTGATCGATGAATGGGGTAGGGAAATTTTTTTTCAAACAGGCCTTATTCAAATCATGGAATTCCATACACATGCGAACCATACCATGTTTCTTGTTAACTGGAACCGGGTTTGACACCCATTCAACCAATTGTCCAGGGTAGATAGAACCAGCTTTGAGCAGTTTCTCTACTTCTCCCTTGATTGTTGCCTCTTTTCAAGAATTTACCGGACGAAGCTTCTATCGAACCAATTTGGCATCAGGATAAGTTGTAATTTCATGTTCAACAATTCGTGGGTCAATGCCTGGCATTTCCTCGTAAGACCAGGCAAAAACGTTGTGGAACTCTTTGAATAATTCAGTATAAGTGCAAATATCTTCAGGGGAGTAGTTCGCTCCGACGAAAACATTCTCCACAATGTCAGAGGTTTTGGAGATATCTATTGGAATAGTTGTAGCGATGCTTTCCATGTTACCCTCGACATAAACTCCATGCATAGCCAGAGAATTGATAGGACAAGGATTATCTCCATTCACGGTCAAAACAAATTATCCTGCCTCTATTCTCCTTAACTCGGGAAGAAAGTAAGATATGTGATGTAGATCATGACAAAGTTTCTCAGGACCAGTCATTGCCTCAAGAATCACCTCGTCAGAGCGCAAGACCAAGTCTAAAGTATCCTGAGTGGCAAGAGAACCTTGAGCTAAAATAGGCTCAAGAACTAGATCTACCTCCTATGTGGGAGTCGAATCGGAACTGACCAAAGTTTGTTGGACAATGTTGTACACAACCTCAGCCACGGATAGTGGCATGGCCATGCCGCAATGCCCTATCCCTTCCATCAAGGCCGATGGGGAAGGTAAATTCCACGAATCTTTAAAGTAGTTTGTTCGGAACGATGATAATTGCAAAATTACATCCCTCAGCTAGTCGGGAATAGCTGATATCATCCTTAAATCGCTAGAAGGAGGCGGGTAATAAAAAGTTCCCATCAATGACGGAAACAAACCAACACCTAAATTGACAGTGCTAGGCTACGGATTATCAATCATCGAGATCGTAGATACCCCTGATGAAGGGTTAGTACGAGAGAAGGAAACCTAGTCGATTGTCACAATCCAACCCTCGTGCGGAAAACACAAGACCTAAAAAACTGTAGCAACCATCGCATGCATCGCATAAGTCGAACTTATTCCTAACAACAGGTTCTAGTTGAGAGGTTCATCAACCAATTCAACTTCGAAACACACAATTTTACCTCCCAACTGCACGAGGAAGGAAGGAATAATTTTGAGTAGTCTAAACGACTAACCATTAAACGTCGTAAAAAATTAAGTGATGGAAAGAACTCAGGTTGGCCAATGGCCTTCCAACACTCCAACGACATCATGCAAGTTGAGGCACCCTCATCAACCATAGTACAAAAAATGTTGTGCATAAAATATTTTGTGGTGTAAGCCACTACTATTTGAAAAGCAACATGGTGAGGCAGACGGGGTTTTAAGTCGATTGGATCGAAAATGATCGCTCTTGTGTTACAAGTCTTTGCCTCCCCCAAGGCAGATAATAGAGCTTTCCTCTATGAGGGGAAACTTTGGAGGACCTCCAAAGAAGACATTGTGTAAGGGGTTTGTGCCAGATCTTATACAACATATTATTTCTGGGTGACTCTTGCATTTGGATTGTGAGAAGCCTTCTTAAACACACCTTTAGGGATGCAAGTCATCGTTTCTCCCATCACCTTCTCAATTTGGAGAGGATTTGGTGGGTTAGTGGCTTCCTTTCCCTTCTTGGTCGATTCTGGAATTCTGTAGTCTCGGGCCCTACTCGCTAAATGAGCCTCGGCATTCATCATATAAATATTGGCGGCCAGATTCTTACTAGTAGGTGTGGGGGGTTCCTGACTGCCCCCTGCCGCACTCATGGATGCGGAAGCCTGAGCCATGTTTTTCCCTTGTGGAAAAGGGTTCATCAACACAACAATATGTTGCTTCACTAATAGATTATGGGCTTTTGCAAGCCGAGGGAACAAATAAGTCGGGTGGTCCTCCATGCAGAGATTACATGGATATTTCGACTTCTTCTTCTCTATTTTTCCCCTGCCAACATTATTGGTAGCCTTTTTATCCCCTTTACCCTTCTTGTTTTGTTATTTTTTCTTCCCCTCAAAATGTTGGTTGGACTTAGGGTTCGTCAACTGCAGACTATGTACGTTCGACGTCTAAGTACGGGGAATAGCCGAACTCAGAGTCTAGTTAGCCACAGTCTGTTGTATCAACAATTGTTGCAATTGATTTGACAATAGGTCCATGGACTTTCTTTGTCTTTAGCCCACAATATGGTCAACATGGGGTCCAGACTTTTTCTTGGCCTTATCAAGAGTAGATCGTGGTGCATCTGGAAATATTTCATAGAGCATGCCAGACTCAGAGTAGATCAGTTCAAGCTGTTGAGCTCTCATAATCGCCTCCTCTTCTGAAAACACTTTGGAAATCGCTATGTCCTTAGATACGTATAACACCCAAGGTTTTTAACCCCCATTTTAAATAATGTATTGTTACAATGCTGAGAAACCAGAGTGCCCAAACAATTATTAAAAGAACAGTGTGCCCAAGACATGTAATATTTTTTATCATATTTAATAATAAATACATGGTTGGCTACTAGACGGACAAGGAATAGAGTTATAGGGGGCTATGATTCCACAAGAGATGGGGATTGAGGGGCTAAGTGTTTATAATTATTCTAATTACCCTTTTGTCTAAGGAAGGGGATCGGTTATGTGAGCTTCTTGGGGAAGGCCAGGAGGTTCTTGATTCCCCACGAGGTTACTTAAACCCACCTCTAGTCTGATGGGGGGGCTCGAATGATGGTTTGTTCGTTGATTTCCTGTACGTTCATTAATTTACCTCACACAATTTCATGCACCTACTTACCCATTCATTGATCCATCCTCATTCGCGTCTTGGCTTTGGAAAGGGAAATGAACTGTCGAAGAATTAGCCATGGGATAGCTGGTTGTAGTGGTCGCTGGTGTGATCCAATCATGACTTGAGGCCTGCATGTCTGAGTTGCGTTGGCATGTGTCCAGCGTGGCTCACAGCTGCAAGTCTTGAGAGTTCCATCATTGAGATTATGGACCAGTTGTGCTGGAGCCCAAATAAGGAGAAGGACTGCCTGAGGGACTGCGTGGCAGAGAAGGGTGGAGGTTCTTTCTCTCAGGTGGAGCAAGCTGGGTAGAAGAGATTTGGGTACTTGGATTGTTGTGAGAGCTGGGAAGCCTGTGAGAGATTGGGTGCTAGCTAGTTTGGGAAGCCAAGTAACACTCTGGAACCATCCTTGTGGATTCATAGCCTTGGCTCGGGGGTGACGTTGTTGTTGAGTTTTGGAACAGTAGTGTCTACAGTTGGGTGGAACGTCCTTGGTCTGCAGCCAGTTGGTGTCATCTTTCATAAAGATAAGTGCTCTATGTTATGGTATCATTTACATGTATATGAATGTATTTACATATATAGCTTAAGTCCGGGCAGCGAGGGGAAATTATTTGTCTCGTGATCCTCCTCACATATTGCACAAACCTGCACATTATCCAATGGACATTCGTTAGATGCATGCTTCTTTTGACAATGGGGACAAAAAATATATACAACAACTTTCTCTTCTTCTTTCTTTTTCTTAACATGAAACATATCTAACTGAGAACTAAGAGTACCAAGAATCTTTGTTTTAAAATTTTCCAATAAATTTCCTAATTCTATCCTTGATACTCCACCTCTTGTAGTAGATCTTGTTACTTTCAGCAAAACAACCCTTATGCCCTTACCAGATTTTGCTTGACTCCTAGAATATCTCTTGCATAAATCACAAATAGTAGCAAATGGAAATTGAGAGATATCACCTGCACCCATTAGATTTAGCACATCAATGTATTCTTCTTGTATTCCTTTAAGGAAGATCATCCGAATGGTATCATTGTTTAAAGTACTTTGTTTGGTTTTCTGAAGATTATAGAGAAACCTTTCTGCGTAGTCTTCGAGACTCTCTTCTTCTGATTGTTGCATCTTAAGTATGTCAATGCGGGAGTCTCGGGTTCTACAGTAATCTTGATATTTTTTAAGAAAAGTACTTTTCAAGTCTTCCCAAGATCGGATGGAATAGTCTTCAAGTCCCATAAACCATCTTAGAGCAGAGTTTGTTAAGGTTGTTGGAAACAATTTTAATTTTTGTGCATCATCAACATAGTTATAGCTTCTGCAGAGAATGTCAAATTCAAAAAGAAAACCATCTAGATCCTGTGTAACCATACCTTTGAAATTTGGGAGGACCAACGGGGGAAATATTTTTCATGTTTACATTTGGCATTAAATCAAGTATGGGGAATCTGAAGGTGGATTCTCCTTTTGGTTCCCTATTCATTTCTTCATCGTCCTCCATGTGGCCAAATATACTAAATTCCTCTGGGCTTGGTGAGAGTGGTGGTTCAGATACTGGATTCTTATGAAGGATAAAGTTGTCCCCTATTTGCAATGTTCAATTTCCTCCCACCATAAAAGTTTTCACTTGCGAAATGACCACGTTGTGGGGTGTTTTGAGAAATTTATGTATATGCTCAGGGTTAACAGTCTTCTCTAATGTTGGATCGATGTCTTTCTTCCCAACCTGTGGCCCTTCGGCTGGTTGGTCCTGGAATTATCCCTCTTCTTCATGGACCTTTTACACTATTTGTTCAGATTTCAGGGTGGCCACCTTTGATGTAGAACCCTCCCTCCATGATCTTCCTGTGTATCTTTCATTTGGATTAATAAGAGGATTTTTATTTCCACCAAATAAATTTTCTGGAAAATCAGTTTTTAAAAATCTACCCTTGCTATCCCTAGGCCTAACCATGAGTTAACCATATGCTAGATAGGGTTTGGAAGGACTCACAATATTGGCAGCGTAGGTTCTTACCTTTCATCTTACTGTATTTCCACCACCATTCTAGACACAACACTCCAAGAAAACAATCAAACTGTGAAACAAAACTAACTTCTTACCATTTACCTTTTAGCAGTGCCCTGGTAATGACGCCAAAATGTTGGGCTATTTAATTGTTGTAATAAAATCCCACATAAATTGTCAACCATGTTTGTAAATTGATGAACTGCAGACACAGTATGTGCAGGCAACTGACAGAAGTATACTCTAGTTTGTCTTTCCAGGAGCAAGAGGACTAGGCAATCTATCAATCAAGCAAAAGCTAAAACCAAACTACCATTACTGAAACTTAACAATCAACTTAAGGAATCAATCATGTAAATTCTATAAAAAGCAATCATCTATTGATTAATGAAAACAAAACAATTTCCCAAGAAGATGTATGTATTAGCCAACTTTATGGATCCACTCAAGTCTCCATGTGATTATGTTACCGACCTATCATGAGACTAATCAGCTAGAGAATGTTCCCTAATAACCAACCCTATTCTTAACCTAAGAGGCTTATCTCATAACAAGCATGACAGACTACAGGGCGCCACTGCATTCTTACCCACACACAATAACTAGTGTACAGGGGAATGACTCTGAAAGAGTCTTGCCACAAGATTGACACTTAACTTGATGAAGTAACTAAGTAACTATATTGTGGGAAAACTTTGCAACTCTCGAAAAAGAATGTAAACACACAACTTATACACTAATCAGTAGTTGCACTCGAATGTAGACACACATCATGCATTTAATCTAAGCTCTCAGCTCCTGAAATGTTATCTCTCGTTGCTACAGTACCTCTAGAGGTCAAACCACGCATAACAAGCAAGTAATTAAAATCCCCAAAGGCAGGTTCTTCATTAACAACCCATGCCCTTAATACCATAGAGTCTGAATAAAGTATTGATTACCCTGCAAATATAATCCACTCTTTCAACAGTATTTCCTTAAAAAGGTAAGTGTATTTTATCATTGGTAAAAAAATAGCTAAAATATCCTAATTAATTTATCAAGAACTTCAGAAATTATCGAAATAAACAACTTTTACCTCATGTTGTAATCAGGATCTTTAGGCAAGCAAATAGGTAGTGATAGGAGGTAATAAGTTGGATTTCAATTCCTAGGTAGGGGGGTAAATGGCCAAAAGAGGTGTATGGTGAGTGACAAAATGGGAGCTCAACATTACCCCCACACCTGATTATTTGCATGTCCTCATGTAAAGATATCCCAAAAACTATTCAAAATTGAAATACCCCATATCTTCAATCCGACGAGAGTCCTGTAGCATTTATCGGGATGTTGAGGCATGAGTTCTTCTTTTCCAATCTGTCACTCCTCCTTGGTTTTCTCGCTAGAATATCTTATGCATCTGCTTATTGATCTTTTTAGTTTCAGATTGAAGTTTTTCAATTTATTCTTGAAACTTCTTACCCTGATCCTTTCACTGTTGATCTGCTCTTTCAATGCACCTATTTAGGACAGACGGCTCCATGACTTCCTGCTCCAACTTCTTAACTTTTCTGTTTCATTTACTGAGCTTCCTTTCCAAAGTAATTTCACCAACAGATTCATCTTTTAGAACATTTGAACCCTCACAAGTTTCAACTCCCTTCTTAGAAGGTCCAGGAATAATAATGCTAGTAGTCTTTGGAGTTCTAGGTTGTAGTTTCGCTTTCCCAGCCTGGTGTACAGCCTTCAATATTTCATCGTTACATCCTCCTTATTCTATGGGGGTTAACAACTGTGCATGTGGCTCCACGAGCTCATTTGGATCAATAAAATCATTTACATGTGGTTCGTTAGGGTCTGTAAATTCTATACCTGGTTGAGATTGTTCCACAATCTTTGGACGCTTAGCAACTTTGAAGAGATTCAAAATGGTCAAAGTATCCTCTTCATCATCGTCAACAGGGATTGGGTCTTTGTGTGTTGCATCCTGTGGGTACACGGGGGTTGGCTCATCAATTTTTGGAACAACTTGCTTTTCCATGCGACGTGTGATCCTACGAGCTAGAGGAATATCAATTGGTGTTTTAATTGTCGTAGTCTCCTTCTCTGATTTTCCATTCTTGGGCCTCCCCTTTTTCTGTCGCTTTTCCACTTCTATCGGTCCTTGTTTTTTTCCCACATGGATCCTTTCTTTTCTCTGTCATTTTCCCAAATTACTCGGCCCTTCTTCCACTACCCTAGGGATTTGGTCAATAAATGCATTCTCAAGCAGGAACTGATCCCATGTCTTATTTCTTTTGCATAGCTCAGCTTCTATCAACAGTTTTACTAACCCATGATTGTAGAGGATACCCTGAGGGTTTTGACTATTACTTCTTACCATATTAGCCATTTTTTCTAAACTCTTGTGCAGATAATATGGGAAATTTATCATTTCCTTTGATTCAAAATGAAGCATAATTCGAACATGATACTGGTATGTGAGGGCATACCTTCCCTCATAAGTTAAATACCTTTGTAGAATCTCCAATGGTGCTTGCCACTCATCCATGAGGTATGCCCTTGGAACTCCCTTTTCCCAACTCGTGTTTTGGTACTGTGCCTTCAGAAACCGGTTGCAAATTTATATGCCCAGTGTCAATTTCTTGAACCAGTATTCTCCGGTCCTCGGGAGGCCTGTGACATTGGCTATGGTCTCTTCTATAACCTTTAATTCTAAATTCGCGACCCTATCCAATCGTCCATCAAAACTTTGTGTGAACTGAAGAGAAACCTGATCATTAAACCCCCGAAATTTGGAGAAAAAGAGATGTCAGCCTGCTTCTTTGAACAATTTCTTGCATCTGTGATACTCAGGCACAACTTCGAGCGCTCACCGAGAGACTGGTTCATGGCGATCTATCACCATGCTGAAATGTAGGTGTGGATGAAGGTTTTGTTGTAGCTGAATTGAAGAATACTCAAGGACGAGACGAAGAAAGATACACAGAGTAGCGAGAAGGGTAGGGTCTTGTGAATACGGGTAATTGCTAGAAGGGTGGCAAAGGCTACAGAACGATGGTGATCAAGAATTGATTATATTGCATCTGGAAACGTCACAGTGCACCATTTAAATTTGCGATAAGGTGATATGAATTTGTTTCGCGGTAATGCTGGTGAGGTGACTTGGTACGGGAATGATGATTCAAACTCATGCAGTGTAACAAGAATAATTCAACGTTCTTGATTTCCCACTTATGAAAAGGTTAATTACTAAGGTTCGTGGAATTCACGTAAGTGTGAGCTCGTTGCACGAATTCATCATTCGTGCAACAAGCAATAATACATATGGGTGGATAAAATCTTAGATGAGGTGGACAAACATGGGTAAAATTCGTATGACAGGAGTATAGGGGTGGCCAATCGTGCTACACATGGGAATCATGGTATTGGTGGTCACCTAATATGTGAATATCCCAACGTTGAATGGCTGAGTAATTAGGATGGTTTGGGTTAACACAAAAACTTGTTAAGACGATATTCCTTTGTTCCTAACAAACCAATCAGAATCCTAAAGCAAAGTTACCTCAAAAATTCATTACATGTTTCCACAGAGGATGCAAAATTCTTGAATTGTTATTTCTACATAGGTGCAGAAATGCTACCATGTTCCTGGTGCTCTTGGCTCTGTCATTACTTGCCCTATGTTTTACAAATATAGAGTTGAAAAATGTACCTTATACTAAATTAACTCGCAACTAGTTCAGAAAATATTCGAATTTGTGGAGTTTTGAACTTATTGAAATACTGAAATCTGAAATAAGAACTAAGCAAGAAGTAGAATTGTAGATGTTGAATTTGTTACTTGTGATGATGATGGAAATAACTTCAACAGAAGCGAAGAAACAGGGGGATGGATAGCCAGATTCAAACCGTGTCCCAAGCTCTGTATCGAGAAGCAAGTCCCCCCTTTTAGCAGAAACCTACTAAGAAGGCAGACAACCTCCTCTTTTTGAGACCATCTAAACTATTGCCGCTGCTTTGCAACCAACTTCTTTTTTATTCACACTGACTATCACACTGTCATATAGATCATAACTAAGTTTTCTTCACCACGACCTGAACTTCCGGAACAAATCCATCCATGTGAAAGATGTGTTGACGTTGAACATGGGTGGCAGTCATTGGATTACCAGCCATTGATGAACTCTGTTAACCAATGCGAGACTGCTCACCTTTGATGATGATGAGAGTCAAGGTACCACTGGTACAACTTTTTGGGCATGAATTGATGTGTTGATGTCGAATTTCCTACAAGATATGGAAAACATGAGGCATTAATGAATCCACATTGTCGTCGGCGAGAGAACCTGCCATTAATGTATGCAAGACTCTAGGTACCATTCAAATCTCTGACTTTATCCCCCAGATGATGTGCTGATGTCGATCGAGTCAAAGTTGTCAGAAGGAGAGTCTTAATGCACCCCTCATCATCTAACTCGAGAACAAACAAACTGATTTGAAGAACATATAGTAATGCCTGACAATTGTGGACAAGAAATTTTATTTGGCTCATCTGCCAACAAGTTGGTTTTCAGACAAGACCTTATCTAGCCACACCAGTAAACTGATTTTCGTGGCTAGACTATATTTTTATTATTTTTCATTATATATATATATATATATATATATATATATATTTCTCTTTTTTTTCTTTTTTTCTTTTTTCTATTTATTTATTATTATTTTTTTCTTTTTTTTAATAATATGTACAGACATTTAGAAAGATGAAAGAAAAGATTTAGTCAGAGGTGGAAGAGGGGGAAGGAGACCCCCTACCCACTATCTCCATTTCAGACTGTTGTAAAATATCTCGTACAAAGTTATCATTGGACGTTGGTCGATGATACAGCCTCAATCGATGGCCATTGACCACAAACAAATGTTGACGGTCATCAATTGTTGTTAACTTGATTGATCCATTGTTGAAGACAGTGTCGATATCGTAAGGCCCCATCCATCTTGTAGTGATTTTTCCTCTGAAGTTCTTAAACCAAGAATCAAAAAGGAGGGCCCAGTCACCAAGCTTGAAAACTTTATTCCTGATGAATTTAACATTCCATCAAGCTCTCTGTTCCTGTACCAAAACAGTGTGTTGAACTGCATCTTGCCTGATTTCATCCAGCTCATTGAGATGGGATATTCTTTGTTTCTGTGCCTCTGATAGATCTATGCCCAATTGTGTAGTTGTCCTAAAAGTTTTCACTTGGAGCTCAATAGGCAGAAGAACATGTTTGCCATACACTAGCTCATATGGAGTAAAGCCTGTGGTATTTCTCCATGTGGTTTTGTAGGCCCACAGTGCTTCCAAAAGCATGTTTGCCCAATCTTTGTGATGTTGTTGGATCGTCTTGGTTAGGATCAATTCTAGTACCTTGTTTGTAGACTCCACTTGCCCATTTGCTTCCAGGTGATATGGAGAAGATTCACAGTGCTTTATTTGGTACCTTTGAGTAAGCGCTTGCATTGAATTGGATGTAAATTGTGCCCCATTATATGTCATTATTTCTCTTGGAATACCAAAGCGAGTAAAAATATCTTCGTAAAGAAAATCTATAACATACTCTTCACTAGCAGAACGAAGAGATTTTGCTTCTACCCACTTGGTTACATAATCAGTGCAAACTAAAATGTACCTTTTTTTCTATGATGAAGGAGAGATTGGTCCCACAAAATCCAAGGCCCATATTTCAAAAGGTTCGACTAGCACTTGGGTTTGTAAGGGCAACTCGTCTGCTTGTACTGGCTTACCCATTCTCTGAAAACTGTCACAGCTCCTCACATACTTTTTGGTGTCTTTGAACAACGTTGGCCAATAGTACCCTTGATGAAGCACTTTGTAAGCAGTCCTTTTATCTACGAAGTGGCCTCCACAGGGGCTATCATGGCAGGATTTTAGGATACCATATGTTTCATCTTCTCATACGCATCTTCTAATAATCATGTCAGGTCTCGTACAAAAGATATCTCCCCTGATCCATGAATAAGTTGCATTGTTCTTAACAATTTATTGCCTTTCTCTTGGGGAGAGATGTTGAGGCAACTTTCCTGTGGCTAAATAATTGGCTATGTCTGCAAACCACATAATGTTAGTGGAAACAACAAACAAATGTTCGTCAGGAAAACTATCATCAACAGGAGTATTTTCATCATTATTATGGATTCGAGAGAGAAAGTCTGCAACCAAGTTTTCTTTACCAGACTTGTCTACTATAGTAATATTAAATTCCTACAGCAATAACAGCCACCTAGTGATCCTACCATTTGTGATGGGTTTATTCATTAAAAACTTAATGGCAAAATGGTTGGTGTGAATAAAAGTTTCATATCCCCTGATATAATGACGGTATAGTTAAACTCGACTAGTGATAGGTTTTTACTACTGTAGTAGATGGCGTAAGATAATTGATCTTGTTTTTGTCCTAGGACAGCCCCAAGAGTAGTGTTTGAAGCATCAGTACAAATGTGAAATGGAAGGGTCCAATCTGGTCCCCTCAGAACTAGTGCTGTGGACAATTTTTCCTTCAAGATTTCAAAAGAAACTTGACATTGCGCATCCCACACAAAGTTAATATCTTTGGCTAACAACTTGTACATAGGTGCAACGATCTTTGTAAAATTTTCAATAAACCTTTTATAGTATCCAGCATGACACAAAAAACTTCTTACCTATTTTCGTGAATGGGGTGCAGGAAGGTCCATGATAACCTTAATCTTTGTCAGGTCCACTTTGATGCCTGAAGAAGAAACATGATGTCCAAGAACAATGCTCTGTTGTGACATCATTTTACATTTTTTATGACTCAAGACAACATTAGATTTCCCTACACCTAATCAGTACTCTTTCCAGGTTATGAAGTGCTTTGGAAAAAGAGTCATCGTAGACAGAAAAATAATCCATATAGATCTCAATGCACTCATGAATCAAGTCCGCAAAAATTCCCAATACCGCTCTTTGGAAGGTGGCAGGGGCATTACACAACCCAAACGGAAAAACTTTATAGACGAATGTCACCCAGGGACATGTAAAGGTGGTTTTCTCTTGATCCTCTGGTGCAATCTGTATTTGATTATATCCACTAAAACTATCCAAAAAAGAAAAGTACTTTTTTCCTACTAATGTATCCAGACCCTGATCAATGAAAGGCAGTGGAAAATAATCTTTTAGTGTTGCCTTATTAAGCTCACAATAGTCGACACAAATTCTCCACTTGTTTTCCTTCTTAGGGACAACCACAAGTGGAGAGACCCACTTGCTATCAGATATAGGATATATAAAGTGAACATCTAACAACTTCTGTAATTCTTCTCTCACTATATCCTTTACAGCAGGATTCATATGACGTTGTGTCTACCTAACAGATATGGCATTCTCTTGAAGGTAAATATGATGTGTACATGTGTTTGGGTGGATGCCAGGCATGTCTTTATAGTCCCAGGCAAATGCACCAGAGTGTTTTTGTAATAGGCTGATTAATTGCTTTTGTTGTTCAGAATCAAGGTCGACATTGATATTCAAAGTTTTTCCTGGGTTGATTTCAACAGTTATGCAATAGGGATATGTGGTCTCTTTGATGGATGATACGAGAAAAGATGCAGTTCCTATGAGATCAAAATTCCCTTGAAAATATTTGTGAAAAAAATGATTATAAGTTCGCAGTACTTCCGTAAACTGAGTACAATCCACAACAAAAATAAACAAGTTCAGAAAATCGTCTTCTGATTGGCTTTTCAATTCCCCTTCTTGTTCGAGGTTTATAAGGGGATGTAAAATTTATGTTTCTATATGATCTCCATTTTCTACAATTTTCAGAGATTCAATTCCTGCATCTTTGGAAGAGTCTATTTCCTTGTCTTCGGGAAGTTCCATTTCTATATTTTCACAAGTTTCGTACATCTGCCAAGGATCTGACAATGTTGGTTTGGCAGGCGGGTATAAAATGAGTTTCTTCATAGCCAGACCATTTGATATGGTCATCTCCCCCAACCTACATCTGATGAAAGCATCAACTGTGGCCAACCATGGTCTCCCAAGGATGACAAGGTGGCCTACATTTCTGGTTTTAGGTTGGATAACTAGAAAATCTACGGGATACTCCCAAGAATTTAGAGTTACCAAAATATCATTGAGCACCCCGGCAGGCTTGATCCTGGATCTATCAGCAAGTTTGAGTACCGTAGGTGTGGGTCGGAGAGTATCCAATTGCAATGTTTCCATGGTCAATACAGTCATGATATTTATTTCAGCCCCCAAATCAATTAAAGTATTTCCTATGGAAACATCATTGATGGAAATGGTGACTATGGGATTTTCGAGATCTCCGTACTTTTTCACCAACGGTTTCTCAGACATTAGCTCGACCAACTAACCTGCTACATGAATAGTGGGGGGTTCTTTTCGTTTTCTTCCAGGTTTCTTAATGCATAATTCCCTGACAGTTTTTGCATAAATGGGAATATCCTTTATAACTTGCAACAAGGGAATTTTGACACAAACACTCTGTAACTCAGCTTCCAAGTCGAATTCAGGGAGGACTATTGGCTTTTCTATGGCCATTCTTTCTGGGTAAGGTGGAAGTTTAGGTGCTTTTGGTTGTTCTATAGGTGTAGTAGATGTTTGTGTCTGAGCGGAGGGAGTAATTATGTTTTTGGGTTGGCTATCATTTGTTGGTTGTTCAAGAGTTTCTTGTTCTTCCTTAATGACAACCATGGAATCTCTTGGTTTCACAACTTTCCCTGATCTCAAATGTAGATTTTGAAGAGGAATAGGAGTGATCAGGTAAGTCGGGAAAGGTTGCATTTCATCATTAAAGGTAGGTTGTGTAGCTCTATTGTTTGGATTTAGTACCGGTTGTGCAGGTATTTGTGTTGGTCTGGGAGGGTTTTGGTTTGCAGTCAGTTGTGGTAATTGTGGGACTGTTGTTTGGGTAGGCAAATACAAAGATGGCATGGGTGGGGGGTATTACGGATAATTAGGATAGGGCATTGGGAACTATTGTTGAGGCATCATCCCTCGAGGGTTACCTCTCCAATTTTGCTTCCAAGGATGGGTTTGAGTTTGATGTTGTGGCCAAGTGTTTTTCCATGGAATTTGAGTGTTATGTTGTTGTTGATAAGCATTATATGGTGAAAACAACAATGAAAAGGGATCTTGAGACATACCTTGGGATCTTGGCTGCCATGGTTTCTTTAATACAGCTTGAAAAGAAGGTTCTGCCACCTCCCTATTTTCTTTATATATAGCTTTAAGTCCGACCAGCGAGGGGCAATTCTCTGTCTCGTGATCCTCCGCACATATTGCACAAACCTACAACTTATCTAATGGACATTCGTTAGATGCATGCTTCTTTCGGCAGTGGGGACAAAAAATATATACAACATCTTTCTCTTCTTCTTTCATTTTCCTAACTTGAAACATATCTAGTTGAGAACTAAGAGTACCAAGAATCTATGTTTTAAAATTTTCCAATAAATTTCCTAATTCTATCCTTGATACTCCACCTCCTGTAGTAGATCTTGTTACTTTCGGCAAAACCTTATTCCCTTACCAGATTTTGCTTGACTCCTAGAATATCTCCTGCATAAATCGCAAATGGTAGCAAATGGCAATTGAGAGATATCACCTACACCCATTAGATTTAGCACTTCAATGTATTCTTCTTGTATTCCTTTAAGGAAGATCTTGTGGATGGTATCATTGTTTAAAGTACTTTGTTTGGTTTTCTGAAGATTATAGAGAAAACTTTCTACGTAGTCTTTGAGACTCTCTTCTTCTGATTGTTGCATCTTAAAGATGTCATTGTGGGAGTCTCGGGTTCTACAGTAATCTTGAAATTTTTTAAGAAAAGTACTTTTCATGTCTTCCCAAGATCGGATAGAATAGTCTTCAAGTCCCATAAACCATCTTAGATTAGAGTCTTTTAAGGTTGTTGGAAACAATTTTAATTTTTGTGCATCATCAACATAGTTATAGCTTCCGCAAAGAATGTCAAATTCAAAAAGAAAAGCATATGGATCCTGTGTAACCATACCTCTGAAATTTGGGAGGACCGATGGGGGAATATTTTTCATGTTTACATTTGGCATTAAATCAAGTATGGGAAATCCGAAGGTGGATTCTCCTTTTGGTTCCCTATTCCTTTCTTCTTCGTCCTCCATGTGGCCAAATATACTAAATTCCTCCGAGCTTGGTGAGAGTGGCGGTTCAAATACTGGATTCTGATGAAGGATAAAGTTGTCCCCTATTTGCAATCCTTTATTTCCTCCCACCACAAAAGTTTCCACTTGCTAAATGACAACGTTGTGGGGTGTTTTGAGAAATTTATGTATATGCTCAGGGTTAACAGTCTGCTCTAGTGCTGGATCGATGTCTGGATTTCCAACCTGTGGTCCTTTGCCTGGTTGGTCCTAGAATTCTCCATATTCTTCCTGGACCTTTTCCACTGTTTATTCAGATTGCGGGGTGGCCACCTTTGATGTAGAACCCTCCCTCCGTGAGCTTCCTGAGTATCTTTTAGTCAGATTAATAGGAGGAGTTTTATTGCCACCAAATAAATATTCTGGAAAATCAATTTTTAAAAATCTACCCTTGCTATCCCTAGGCATAACCATGAGTTAACCATATGCCAGATAGGGTTTGGAAGGACTCACAACAGTGGCAACGCAGGTTCTTACCTTTTGTCTTACTGTCTTTCTGCCACCATTCTGGACAAAACACTCTAAGAAAACAATAAAACTGTGAAACAAAACTAACTTCTTACCGTTTACCTTTTAGCAATTCCCCGGCAACGACGCCAAAATGTTGGGATATTTAATTGTTGTAATAAAATCCCACATAAATTTTCAACCAGGTTCATAAACTGATGAACTATAGACACAGTATGTGCAGGAAACTAACATAAGTATACTCTAGTTTGTCTTTCCAGGAGCAAGAGAACTAGGCAATCTATCAATCAAGCAAAAGCTCAAACCAAACTACCATTACTGAAACTTAACAATCAACTTAAGGAATCAATCAAGTAAATTCTATAAAAATCAATCATCTATTGATTAATGAAAACAAAACAACAATTTCCCAAGCAGATGTCTATATCAGCCAACTTTATGGATCCACTCAAGTCTCCATGTGATTATGTTACCGACCTATCATGAGACTAATCAGTTGGAGAATGTTCCCTAATAACCAACCCTATCCTTAACCTAAGAGGCTTACCTCATAACAAGCATGACAGACTACAGGGTGCCACTGCATTCTTACCCACACACAATAACCAGTGTACAGGGGAATGACTCGAAAAGAGTCTTGCCACAAGCTTGACACTTAACTTGATGACGTAACTAAGTAACTATATTTTGGGAAAACTTGCAACTCTCAGCAAAGAATGTAAACACACAGCTTATACACTAATCAGTAGCTACACTCGAATGTAAACACACAACATGCATTTAAGCTAAGCTCTCAGCTCCTGAAATGTTATCTCTCGTTGCTACAGTACCTCTAGAGGTCAAACCACACATAACAAGCAAGTAATTCAAATCCCCAAACACAAGTTCTTCATTAACGACCTATGCCCTTAATACCATAGAGTCTCAATACAATATTGATTACCCTGCAGATATAATCCACTCTTTCAACAGTGAAAAATGAATTCAAAGTTCATTAAGATGTGACCAGGTCATCACAAAGATTCTATATTTAATATTAATTCTTCTTATCTGAAAATAAGTGATGAAGTATTTCCTTGTGAATAGATATGAGCTATGGAAGTCTCAACGTGATCATACATCTCATTTCAGATCGTTAGAATGTGCTCAATAAACCATCCCTTGTTAATTTAGAATCAATCATGTGCATATCATATTATAACCCCAGGTTGTCACATACATAGTAGATGAATTCTAGATCTTAATTCAATGTTATCCAGTGAATAAGGTGAGTGCTTACTTATTCATCATTTATGGGAAGTATTTAAACGAGATATTTGAGATTAAGCAAGCTACAAATAAATATTGGAACATATGCGACCTTCAAATGTCTACAGAGAAGGAGATATACTTTGGTGAAATACATGCATAAAATTGTTCATTTGAAATCTATGTGTTCATATGAAAGATTCTCCATCGTACTAAGGTCAATTTGATTCATAGCTTAAGAGAAATCCCCAATGGGTACAGAACACACAAAACCTCAAGCAAAACTTAGAATCTAAAGATCTCTCCACACCAATCCATTCAAAAATGTAACTACAGCAAAGTAAAGAACAGGTAATATACAAATAACTCAACTTACCAGGGGAGGTGAGCCCATGCCTTCCCAAGTAGTGAGCGAAAACGATTAAGTAACTCACCACGCTTATAAACAAGGATAAAGGAAAACCTAATTAATATCACACATAAACCCTTACTTTACTCACAACACATCCATCATAATATCAAGACAAGAAATGGATAACACAGTTTTTCATTAACTTTTGAAAAGAGTATATATAGCTTAAAAAATTACACAGAGTAAACCCCCTCATATATATCCAGTTCTAAGTATATCAGATTACATTGTTTTCCCCAGTTTTTGGAAACTCGGGGCCAAAAATGACTTAACAAAACTAGAGGATCTTACTAACCACGATTTCCTTTATCTCAGGAAATCATTACAACCATCTTAGATATCGTCATGTGTTGAGTTCAGACCCCGATCTAGTTCTATTCTAGAAGATTTGTTCGTGGGTCGATCCTTGTGTAAATGGAAGACTGTTGGGCGTAAGGGAAATGGTCAACAACCATTACATTAACCATAAGAACAATACCCATGTTGTTAACTCCATCCTTGGTGCACACAGCTAGGAGAAGATACAACCTTAGGTACTAGAATGCCTACATAGGTACTGGAAAGCCAGGAATAGTGCGGGAATAGTTGTTTCATTAAAAAGGTAAGTGTATTTTATAATTGGTAAACAAATAGATAAAAGATCTTAATTAATTTATCAAGAACTTTAGAAATTATCGAAATAAACAACTTTTACCTCATGTTGTAATCAGGATCTTTAGGCAAGCAAATAGGTAGTGATAGGAGGTAATAAGTTGGATTTCAATGCCTAGGTAAGGGGGTAAATGGCCAAAAGAGGTGTATGGTGAGTGACAAAATGGGAGCTCAACAGGGTCCTAGATTTTGACTGGCACCAAGTTTCCAGGAAAAGTTGGATTGTTGGCCAGGGTTCTGGCAGAAACCATGGCCTTGACCATCGTAAGGTAATTGCATCTGTTGGGGTGTCATCGGCTGACTCACAAAATTGGACGACATAGCTTGTGCGGGGATTTCTCCCTGCATTGTGTTCCAAGGACGATGGAAGGGGATTTCCCCAAGCGATCTGATAGACATGGGTACAGAGCCTTGTCCGGGGTTCCATTGAGTGTGGAAGGGGTTTCCCCCAACCAGCATTCCTTGCGAGGAAAACGATCCCTGCCAAGGATTCCAAAGACCCTATGTGGAGAAAACTCCATTCATCGCTCCCTATGAATGAATAGTACCTTGCACCAGGTTTTGTTGACCAAAACTAGGGTTTCCCCCAGCCGAAGAAAAATCATTGTTCCCAAATGCACCAAACAAAGAGAACGGAATAGATCACATTGACGTTGTATAAGACGAAGGTCTTAAACTGCCTCCACCAAACAAGCTATAATTATCATTTGAATCGATTGGCTGCTGAAAAGAATTGTCGAGCAAAGGGGACGTAGGAGTTATATGACCCCCACCGTAAGGGATAGCATTAAAAGGGACCGTAGTGCCCTCGACTGACCCTTGCACGGGAGCATTTGATCTCCCTGCCCCTAGAACCATGGTCTGTAAGGTAGAATAAGTAAGAACTGAGTTGGTATCAAAGTCAAGCATCCCGTATGAAAAGGGAGGTCATGTCGTGCTCTAAGTAAAAGGAACAGTGGTCATAGTCGATAACGATATCGGACCACTTCCCGAAGTTGAGGGAGTTGAGACCACTATGGTCATGACTGGATAACGTGGGAGAGGAAGTAGGATGCCCCCTACAATAGTAGTTGTAATGGGAGTATGAGGACTCCCTGATGAAGTAGCATCATTCACTTCCATTGTCACTCGTAGGACTAGCTGACGCTTAGAAGGTGTCACTTCAGGAGGGACAACTTGAATCAATATTGGCACCGACAAGTTGGTAATCAGAGAATTAGCTAGCTTGAGAGATTCTGCCCCAAGGTCAGAAATGGTAGGTTCCTTCGGAGTCATAAAGTATCCTCACGGACCTAGCTCGGGCACAGTTTCCTACGGCCCAGTCGCTTCAAACGACCCTTCTTGATCAAGTCTTCGCCTTAACAGTGGCGAAGGTGGCTCCAAAGTAACTGGAAACAAGCCCTGAAGCCTTCGTGACCGGTGGAGCTGTTTATCTTCCAATTTGTGAAATGATCAAATAACACAGTAAGGCTTAAATAGCGTAGAACACAAAGCACACACTAAAAATTTTCCTAAAGATAAATCAAGCAATCGACTATCTAGTAGGAAGGACAGTTACACCAATCAACACTAGAGCAACTAATCGGTGCAAGTGCAACTCGAGCAAGGAAACACCCTCTGGGTATACTCTATGAAGCACAATCCAATGTCTTCCCTAAGTACCACGGTATACCCCCGCAATCACCTGCATAAGTCCTTAAAATGTGGCAAACTAGGTTTTCAACTCGTAATCAGTTACCAGGTAGGTACAGTCGACAGTCGGGCAAATAGTAATGAGAAGGATAACAAGTCCAAAGCCCTTCAAGGGTATCGAAATAAAATGGTCCAGAAGACAACTGAGGCTCTCAAACGGATTTGAGGTCCACGAAGCTCCATAGGCAAATGCAATCGGTATTTGTCCCGAGAAAGACCCTCAATATACAATCCCCACTACGTTCAGTCCAGCTTTGGAGGGGTTATCTCCTCTGCCTTTCCTCACACGACCTCATGTTTATCCCCTGTGTTAGAGGGGGGTCCCGGCTAAATCTTACGAAACTGGACTTAAATAACTCCCTAACTCGTACTCCAATCTTTTTTTTAAAGTGGCCTTGAAAAGTTTCCTCTTCACACCTAATTCAAGGCCATAAAACCCTAAACTAGTTTGGGAACCCTACAAACAAAAAAGTCTAATGTATTTTAGATTAGGCGTTATTTTTTAAGGCTTGATTTACATATAAGGTATGGAAGTGAAAATGATGGTGCTATAAATAGACGAATAAGGAAGAGAACTTTAAAGTACTTGAAAGAAAAATTACTTCGAAATTAAAATGCAAAGCTTTGTAACTAACTCTTTGTAACTTCAATTTTTCTAGCTGATATTTCAAGATCTTATAAATTAAGAAATCCTAAAACTTGTTTTCGCTTGACTAAAAGCTACTTATGCTTCAGGAAATCAAAAGAACTTGAAAATAAAGACTCTTTTTCCTTTTTCAAATAACAACTTTAACTACTTTACCAAACTAAAATGCAAAAAAAATGAAATTCTTTTTTTATTTTTTGAACTTCTTGAGAGACAAAAAACTGAAGTAATTTTTTTTGTTTTTTCAAATAAAGTAAAAAGGGACAAAAAGAAAATTGAAACAAGAATGGTAGATACCCTAATCCCACTGCAGATCGCATGAATTCAACCAAGAAAACTAAAGGCGGATCTAAATCTTGCTCAAAACCTTTTTAGGGAAAACACAAGAAGACTAAGAAAATAAGTAAACCAGAACCTATACCCAAGCTATGGCCACAGACAGGGACTCTGGCTGATTCAAGAAAGCCCCGAGAAGTGTCGGCTTCTATCATGAAAGAGGAAACATACCTCTTTATCAAAAAACTTTCATGAAACAGAGACGCGGGTTGTTGCATTAGCATACTGTGTATGTACGTCGGTTGTCTACTATGCAGATCGCATATGTATGTAGGCTGACCCAAAACATGACGTGTACACCTCTGAGTCTTTTCAAAAATAAAAAGACAAGGCAGACTTACAGGGCAGGGAAATATGGTATGCACCTTGGAGGTGATGAAAACCCCTTGACAGACCCAGTAAACTTGACTGAAACTCGAAAGTAAAGTAAAAACCAATCAATCAACCCAAAACCCCCTAAAAAACCCTAGAGAGTTCCCTAGTATGGTCACCAGTTTTGCTAGCGAGAAAATCCCACCTTTAACTACACCGGTGTTTAATATGCAGACAGAGCAAATGATTGTCTAAAAATCAACGTAGTTTCTACTCTACCCCAAACATACCAAAATAAATGAAAAGAAAGCAATAGGAGATAAGATCAGGTAACTATACCTTTTATCCCGTGTCTGGTGATGATCTCCTCAAGCTCTGTAGTTCCAAAGAATGCTAGCCTCCTCCCAAGGATGACCTGCATCCAAATATAGGAAAACAAGGACTACAAGTATGCAACTTCTATTCATAAATTAGGGTTAGATATCAAATGTCATACATAAATCAAAGAAGAAGAAATAAAACATTATGATTTGGGATAGGGAAAAGACATTCTTTTATTCAACAAACAAACACTGAAACTTACAATCTGTGTCAGCCATCGTTCCATGAACCTGGTCTGAGCTCCTCTTTAAAATTCTCCAAGTACACATTCAATATGCATCTTCTCACAATCTTCTTATCTCCTCAAGGAAGGGGAATGGATTGAATGGAAGAAAAGGGGCTAAATGAGGGAATGTTGAAAAAGTTACTCACAAATGCTTGAAAATGCTTGGGCAAGGAGGGGAAGTGAAATGGGCATAGTTTCACTGTTCTTACGCTTGGATGTGAAATGAGACCCCAACAACTCCTTTAATATGACAAAAGGATGGTTATTTGGTTGGGGGATGGGCCATAGCAGGTGAATTGGTTGGAAAACCCCCAATAGCCCGTGAATCTCACCAAATTCCTTACAACTTTTTAATTTTTGCAACATTTGCAAGCATGCAGGGGTTCTTTAGTGTGCAGCAAGCATATGTACGCTGGTTGTCTAGCATGAAACAAGCATATGTACGCGATTTGTAGTGGTGCAAGGTGCGTACATGCTCTAAAAAAATGTTTTTTAAGAAGAGCTTCTCAGCAATGATTTGGGAAATGATGCAAGTAGAGGGCCAAGGTCATGTATGCATGGATAGGAAATTTTAGGGCTATAACAGATATGTGAGCTTAATAGGAATCCATGTGGTGCATTATTAGCATGCAAATATATGCCAAAGTTTAGAGGCATAAAAAGGGTATTATGTCATTCTTCCTCAAGAAGATGTGATCTCAAATCTTGTGTGTGGGTTGAATGGTTGTTTCCATGACTGTAATGAATAATTATGCCTATGATAAAATACGGAAGCTGCTACCATGAACCATGAGGAAATGGTGACCATGTGAGAGGGAACTGGTTGTCATTGGGAATACTAAATTATAGATAATAATCCTTTAAGTTCCCAAAAATGAGATTTCATATATATTTTGTATTAGATCCCTATTAAGGAGGTGGAATAACTCAAGGGACTACATGGAAAAGAATGGGATTCAATTCCTTGGGTTATCAAAGATGAAGAGGAAAGAGAGACGGTGTACCAAGAAATTTTTTGGAATAAACATGTTGTAAATTCTAAGCATGGGATGAGAGAGAGGATTAGATCCAACCATAGGAAATTCATCCTTTTGGGATCATAGCCTCAACTCAGGGGTGGCCTATTGTAGAAATATTATGTGCAAAAAAGCCTATGGTTGGGTGGAACTTCTTTCAACTGCAACTAGTTGGTGAATTATTCCGAGGAGATAAGTGTATATGATATTATGTGTAATTATGTTGAATTCTATTGTTATGTTATGATTGCATTGTTTTTCTTTTCATATGTATGAGATTACACTATTATGTTATATACATTAATTAAATTATTAGTACGAAAATGAATAAATATGGTATCAGACCTACAATAACATGCATCTTATCCTAGCAAGAAGATTGGGCATATCACAAAGCTTGGTGTCAGAGCTAGCAGAGAAAAATTTACAATTGGTGGGAATGAAATTTTAATTACCCCACCATTTGGACAATGTACAAGAGTAGTTGGTTACATTACATAGTGGTATCAAAGACATGGTTATAGCACAAGAGTTACATGGGACAGACAGCATATCTTGTATACCATACCTTGTAGAGAAAGAGATATTATTGTAAGTTTTAAACCTGTGAAGTAAAGAAATGCATACAGATTCTAAGAAAACAGAAAATAATCAATGGCTCACACATATAATACATAGAGATTTATGTTGGAAACCATTAACCGGGAGAAAACTAGACTTCCTTAGTGTCACACCTCTCAACTCTTCATTATATTAATTTCACCATTCACAATACAATATATACACAATATTTTCGCTATTCCATAGCTACCAAAACCCTAATCCATTAATCTAGGATTAATTTAGAAAACTGTTAAAAATAGAAAAAAAAAACGCTAAAATAGAAAAAAAAACTCCCAAGAAAATAAATTTCAAGGTGATTCTCTGAACCCTGTCGGCTTTTGGTTAGCACCTGAAGCCAAATGCTCCATGTACTAACCAGGGGGGAATCATGCCCCCTCCTAGGACCCCCCTAGGAAAGCGTCTAACACACATGACACAAAGAGAACTACTAGGGAGGGATCGTTAAATGCAGTCATCAAATCTTATGCACCCTCCCCAACACACACATGCAAAGAATATAACACCTACCCAATAATTATAGTTATAGGTTGTAGATCACGTGTTTGACAAAATGTGTGTGTGGAAAATTGTGTAAAGGTTGTAATTGAAAAATTCATGTACTTGGAATTTCCCAGATGGTGTGAAGATAGAAATATTATTCTAGTATGGAAGTGTTACAGAGGATAACTAGGGGGAAATCCCAAAATTAGAAAAAATCGAATGAGTTATAGGTTGTAGACAAAGTGTTTGATAAAATGTTTGTGTGGAAATAATGTAATGCTTGTAATTCAGGAATTCATGGGGTCTAAAATTTTCCTAGATAATGTGGGGTAGAGTCTATACCCCTGAATGGAAATGTTACAAGGAGAATTTGGAAAAAATAAATTGCAAGTTGTAGACCAACTGTTTGACGAAATTCCTCGAGAAGAGAAATTGGGAAAATCTTATGAATTCATTGATTGTGGAATAATAATTTAAATCCATAAATCGGTTTCTTATTAATATCATATGGAATCCTAAATTTTATAATTCACAATTACAGATCTCCAACCTATGCAAATTTGGGGAAAATGGTGAAACTGGGTGAAAATCCCCAATTTTGAATAAAATTCAGTAAGAAAATTGATTCTAAAATGTCAAATTGATGGGTACATGCATCAATTTGGTAGATACATGGTCAATTCAGCTAGGAAGGACAAGTATGATAAATCCATGGTGGCCCTACAAAGAAATATAAAAAAAAATGGGAAAATATGTATATTTTTTAAATTCCATAAATTTTGGAAAATTTGGTGAAAATGGTGATGTGGACCATAATGGTGACATGGAATTGTACTGGTTATTTTGAGTGGTATGTTTACATGGAGGTTTTAGGGTGCTACCAGGTGGAGTTGGGGTGCGCATGTGGTAGGGTCCACAGTGGCGAGTAGCCACGTCAACAAAGGTAGTTATGGGCCAAAAGGAGGTTTTGTGAGGGTTCATTAGGGACCCATAATTAATGTGGGAGAGATATGTTTCCCCTAGGAAAACCATGCAGGTAAGAAGTTATAGGGACACTTCTCGTAAATTAAACCCCATGCTAGTTTTCAAATTATAATTGATCTCAACCATAGATATGAGATCTATGGCAGGGAAATGTGTGCACTAGATGAAGATTGTTTGAGATGGGACCCTATTAGTCACATCAAATGATGAGAAGGTTCCAAGTGGAGGTTTTATAATAGAATGGGAGCCTATGTCCCATTTTCATTTAGAAAAGGTACCAAGTGGTAGAAAAGGATAGTGAGGCTATGAGGTGGCCCACAATTAAATAAAATAGTAATAAATAAAGTACAAAGTAAGAGGAAAAAGGTAAGTGGTTCCATGGAAGTATGAAGATGCAAGGGTGGTGACATAGATATGTCAAGGGCTAATAGGTGGATATCATCTCCACATCAGTAGCCACATTCCATTCCATGTCAACTAGGATGCACTTCAGGAAGATGATGGCATATTTAAAAGACATATCCATAACAATAGCAATAAATATTATATTCTGGTGAAATTTCATAATTAGGTCCATAATGAGGAGGACTATGAAATTTCCAAGAGGGCCAATAGCTGATTCTACTCCAGATTTCCATAAATTGTGTATTATGGGTTTTTGAATAATATGGTGGTATTCTATGACAAAGGTGTTGTTAATGATGAAGTTTTGACACTAACTTAGTATACCATACATGAACATATTTATTAGAGAAATTATCCAAATTCTAAAAGGTTTGGAATGGAGATGAAAAAATAGGCCAAAACCCACTATTATGGGAGACGTTTAGGGGATTTTTAGGATCTTTAGAGGAGGAAAAGGGACCCCAAATCAAAAATCTATGAAATTTCTTTATGCACCATTTTAACACCTCAACAATCTAAGAAAATTTGTGTAACACACCTGAATCCCTAATCACCCTTATGCTGGTGGGATGTAAAAAAGTTATTCTTCGTTACTTCTATTTTATCTTCCATACCATAACCCCATTCTCAATTCTAAACCCACAATCTAATTATTCTCCTCAAGATCTTTCCAACTGTTATCACTCTGTCATTTCTCTTGGCTGAAGGAGGAAAACACATAGGTAACCACAAACCAAGCTTTAGGACTAAAAGCTAGCCCTTCCAACCCAGAGAGGGATCTCTCTTGCAAATCAGTCAAGGATTGACTGGTTTTGTAAAGTGCACTGGCTATATCTTCTACAAATGAAGGTAGGGTTTATGAAATGGTGGTTGAGGAAGAGAAAATACCACTGGGCATGGAGTCAACTCAAGCACAAAAGATAAATATCAGTGACTGGTTTTGAAGCAATCCAGGAAGCAGAGGTGAGGTAGATGATGGTATTTCAGTTAAAATATCGTTGTAATATAATGAAAGAATGGGAAAAACAACTTATTACATTCATATAACCAATTTAGATGAAATCTGGCTGTAATTTAGGAGGAAATTGAAGTATTTAACTATTTTATTTAGAGCATTAGAACAAGATGAATTCCAAATCATTAAATTCCAATTAGAAACTTATAGGTTACAGATGAAATGAAAAAGAAAGAGAGAAAATGCATACACAAAGAAGAGGGACAAACTTCAAACCATCATCACACGAATCTCTTGTAGGAAATAGCCTTGTACTTCTGCACTGATATTCTATTAAGTTCAAAAAATTTACAATAGATGCTCAAATTCATTTCTCCTGCGCTCTAGCCAACCATTTGCATATTAAAATTCACCAAATATATAGAAAATATCTCATCCCAAGAACAGGGATTCGAGTTCAACTGTCCTCCTATGAATAGACTTAGTTACAACAAAACAGGAACTGATTACAACTATCTGCAAAATTATAGGAGTCAAAATTAACTTTATTAATTACAAGATACTCTTTGAAATTTCAAACATTTAAGACATATGATAAAGTCTTTGAATGTTGGAATTCACTGGGACAAGTATTGATAGGTGGAAGTCGAATTAGATGTTGATTTGGCAGCTTGGTGTACTTTCGCAGCGTGCTCACTGTGAAACTGTGAGCTATAAACTTTTGTAGTGAGCTCACGCTGCAAAAATTCTGAGTGGGATTGTAATTACTCGTTTGATTTATTTTGTTGTGTGAGGGAAAATTAAGAGAGTAGCCTCGTTCATACAATCCTGATGAACCAAAAAATACATAACCCTTTCTCAAAGTGTTTTTTTGATATAACAAAAACTTAAAACCCTAAGTGTTTCCTAGCTGCAAAATTCAGGGTTTGGTCAGATGATCAAAACTTGTGTGTAACCAAAAATGAAGAAAAACTGAAAGAAATATTTGACCATCCAACTATCATTCGCAAGTTGCTTAAGCCAATAAATCTAACTTCCTTTTA
>SNQJ01S0081133.1:39156-57280 GCA_010110895.2 Picea sitchensis
CTGTGTTGTAGCCCTGCAACCTATCAAAAATGGTGAGGCACCAAACTTGATGAAAAGAGGTTATGTATATTGGGTTTGAGTTGATAAAATACATCCCATGGGGCTCGAACCTCCAAATTTATCCACCCTTTTTATATCTTTTATTTTCCACAGATATTGTTGTTGCCATTATGGAATGAGAGGAAATTAGTTTTTGCACAGCAGAACGATAGCCAAATACCTACAATAGCTACGGTTTATGGGAGGTGAAATACTTTCTACAGAGGGAAACAACACCTGAGTGATTTATGACTGGTGAAATCAAAGAGAGTTATGCATGGAGAGATCTTTAATTAACCTAACACAAATGTATCACAAAAAACAGAGGTTTTTTACAGCGCTAGGGTTTGCTGCAAAAATTAGGGTCTTGTACTAAAATCTTTTGTTGCTACAGAGCGGAAGATGTCATAGTATTTGAGGGCCATTACACACCAAAACACAACAAATAAACTCAATTTAAAATAGTGGACCTCGGAACTTACCACAAAACAAGGACTTTCACAGCGATAAGGCAGTTTCGCAGTGTGTTGGTCTGGACAGACAGTTTCGCAACGTACTAGAACTTCCGCAGCAAAAAGAGATTTAGGGATTTCCGATGGCTAGATATGCTTTCGAGTGAGGGAGTAGGTTATTTATAAACTAAGCATGTATTCTTGTCCCCTCATATCCAAAAACAATTGATCCAAACCTCATGACTGCACGGTGAGATCAAAAATATGATGACGAGTGTTCACTGTGAAAGTTTAGGAACTTTCGCAACGAACTTTTACATTTCTGGAGGAAAGATATTTGTCCAAGTAGAAGAATAATACAAAGAATTTTACAATTTGAAAAGACTCAAGTACATTCCATATCACATTTTTACGTTACCATGATGACTATTTGACATGACTTGCTTTTGGAATGATGAAATACCACTCTCACAAGACATATGACTCTTGACTGACTTACAATTAAGTGCTCATGACTAATCTCTCTCTCTTGAAATGTTTTAACCTTTTAGACTCCATGAACCATTTTATGCAAACTAAGACTTGATCAACTCAAAGGTTAAGAAGTGACATATGGCTAGATTGATATATGACCTTATTCACATTAGTGAACATCAACATAGGCTCCAATGGGGATGTCAAGCTCTCTGTGAGCTGACAAAGAACCTGCAGACTAGTTCCTATCCATTGGGCTTTATTCACAATTGAAAACTAGACCAAAACTCAATAGACTTTGACTATTCATCCTTATTGAAGTACAAAATTAAGCTGAAAATTTAAGCACACTGAAATCTACAATGACAACACCCATTAAAATCTTAGGGAATTCACCTTGGGCTTAAAATTCCTTGGAGTGTTTTCCACACCTGCAAATTTAAAACTAAAATGGATATATACAATGAGGTAAAAAGATCAAGCTGCTTTATGTGATATATTGTTTCAGAAACTTGTCATTGACAAGACCTCCACCCAGGAAATATCCATTCATCTCCTATAATAGGAAAGCATTGTTTCCATGGTAATCCACAATTTTGTACAGTCCCATCCAAAGGTGATCAAATTTTTCATGTTTCCCCTTATCTTTGTTCATGGCATCCCACTTCAACACTAGATCATTTATCTTAAAATCATCAGCCTTTGTTATCTTATCAAAAAAAAAATCATTTTATCCTAAAACCATTGAGTGTTGTTGTACACCTCCTCTCTTGTTTGTTGAACATGGATAAGCTTATTTATTCTTCTTTGAATGTCATTTGGCTCTATATCTTGTTCCTGCAACAATTTCATAACTGGCAGCCCCAAAGAAGTGGAAAACACTACCTTTGTTACATACATAAGATGAAAAGGTGAGGTAGCAATATCTTTCTTTGTGGTGATCATATATGCCCACGGTGCATATATGAGTTTCTTATACTAGGCCTTTTTGTTTTCCTACAACAAGTTTTTGACGATTCTTGTCATAATTTTGTTGGATGACTCAGCTAATCCATTTCCATGTGGATAATATGTTGTGGAATGGATAAGAGTTATGTTGTAATCACTGAAAAATCTTACCATCCTCTTTTATTTGAAGGCTATTTCATTGTCAATTATTATTCTGGTAGGACAACCAAAACTGGACATAATATTATTTTCCATAAACTGTATGATGACAATATCAATAGCTTGTCTTATTGGAACCGCTTCAATCCACTTAGTGAAATAATATGTAATTGTCAATATCCATTTGTGTTGGTCTGAAGACGATGGATGAATCTCACCTATGAAATCAAGGCCCCATTGTCGAAATGGTGCCTCAACTGAAATTACATTCAAAGGTAAGCGAAACAACTTTTTCCCCTCAAAAATTTGACATTCATGACAACTTGAAACCTTCTTATACACATCAGAAAAAATGTTGGGCCAATAAAATCTTGCTCTAAGTATCTTATGCACTTTGTATTTCCAATAGTGGTGCCCTCCACAGTCACCCTTATGAAATTATTTTATATCTTTCTTCACCTCATCCTCTAATAGGAAATGCAACAGAATCCCACCTGGATCTTTCCAATACAGAAAACCATCAAGTATGTAAAATTTGGATTCCTTTAATTTCAAAAACCTAGCTTTAGTTTTGCTTAATTCAGGAGGATCTTGTAGGTTTTTCCAAACATATATGATATCAATATACCATCGATATTCAAGAAACTTTTGAGATACCTGTGGTGTTGATTCTTCCTTTGAATTCTATAATAGATCTGCAATAAAACCTATCCCCAACACATCATAGTTTGACTGAGTCATTAGCTTGGAAATTTCTTGACCCTTGATCAACTTTGTAGTCTTTATCTCCAAATCATATTCCAACAAAATTTCTATCCATTTGCCTCTTTTCCCTTCAGGATCTGGCTGAGTCAAAATATCTTTCACAACATTATTAGTCACAGAAGAAACAACATGGGAATGCAAAACATGGAATGTAAACTCTTTCAAAGCTTTCACCAATGCATATGCTTGCTTCTCCATGATATTGTATTTCAATGGAGAATCCCTCAAAGTTTTGATGTAGTAAGCTATGGGCTACTCCAAGTTTTGTTCATTTTTTTGCAATAGGACCCCTGCAATGGTATGTTCTGACACAAAAGAAAATATGATGAAGTCCTTTTAGTAGTTTGGACTAGATAAATCTGGTGCCTTGGTTAATTCTATGTTTATATCATCAAAGGATTTTATTTCTTTCAGTGTCCATTCTATTTCACTTCCTTTCCTCAACATGGTGGTAGTAAAATTTATAATTTCTGCAAGGTTAGGAATAAACCTCCTCGAAAAAGTCACCCTTCCAAGAAAAGATTGTACCTATTTTTTACTCCTAGGGATATTAATTTTCAATATTGTAGCCACTCTACCAAGATCTATCTTGATTCCCTCCTTTGAAATGACATGGCCCAACATCTTGCCTCTTGCATCCCAAAATTTGACTTTTTAGGATTTATAGAAATATCGAACTTTCTACATTTTTGGAAGCCCTGCTTCAAGTGCTTCAAATGATCATCATCAGATCCAGAAAAAATTGTAATATCATCTAGGTATATAACAAAAAACATATCCTTTTCGTCTGTAAAATCTATATCCATAACCCTCTGAAACATTGCCCCTGCATTCATCAACCTGAAGGGAATCTTTGCGTACATAAATGTACCCCATGGTGTGGTGAAAGTTGTCTTTTCTTGATCACCTAGATGCACCATAATATGATTGTACCCAGAAAAACCATTGAGCATTGACATTCTATGTGATCCAACAACTTTCTGCAAAATATAATCCATCTTAGGAAGGGGATAGTTGTCTTTGAGAGAGACTTTGTTCAAATTCCTAAAGTCCACACACAATCTGATTTCACCATTTTACTTTCTGACGGGAAAAAGGTTAGCCAACCACTTAGAAAACCTCAAGGAAACAATGATCTTAGTTTCAAACAATTTTATTACTTCCTTTTCAATAAAAGGCATCAAGAATGGATTAATCCTCCTTAGTTTATGTTTGAAAGGTTTATGACCTTCTTTCAATGGACTGATATGCTAGATTATTTTTGTGTCATATGCCTTCAAGTATTCATAGCTCCAGTAAAAGACATATGAAAACTCCTTCATTAAGTGAACATACCTCTCCTTATTTTTGGGAGTCAAAGATTTGGATATTTTTATGAACTTTGGCTCATTTTCTATCCCAATATTGCAGTCCTCCACCTCGCTTTCATTTGGAGTAACTTTAGGATTATTTTCCACATCATTATTGTCAAAAACAATTCTAGTGGAATCAAACCCTTAGGAATGAAATTATTTTTGAACTGAACAATATCCTTACCAACAATTTGATTTAGATGATCATCTGAATTTGAAAGAATACCTAATTTTGTATCCTAATCAAAAATATTTTCCTCATCAATATGGGTATTTGAAAATTCTTCTGATAGTTGGAGAAACCTGATGACCTGATGATCATCCTCAAACACCTTCCAGTACATCACATTATCATTTACTGTTGGCCTATGTTTTACTTCAATATCATACTTTTTGTTTGGATGTATGGGAATTTTCAAAACACTGGTTGAAGTAGCTAAAGCATCTGCAATCGTATTTTGTCATATTGGTATCATCATATTCAGTGAATTATTCCAACATATCCAAGACTACATTTCTATATGCCCTCATCATGGGGTGCTTGGTTTGATAAACACCTTTAATTTGATTTATTACTAGCTCATAATCTCCATGTACAACTATTCTTTTTTCCCCCAAATATTTCAAAGTGTTTAGACCCAACATTAATGCCTCATACTTAGCCACATTATTTGTACAGTTAAATACCAGCTTAAAGGAACAAAGTTTTGAAGCACCCTTTGGAGGAATAATCCAAACACCTTCCCCTAATCCCTCTTTGTTGATAGCTCCATCAAATTCCATGTTCCACAACCCATCATCTTCATTATATTTCTGATCTGAAATTTGTTTTGCTTGTTGATGTTTGGGATTAATTTGATCATCTTCCTCAAAATATAAATCATTATAAAATATTGTAGAGCCAATATCAATGTCAATAGAGTAAATGGGATAATTGTTAGGCTTTTCTTTTCTACTCACCATGTATTTCAACAAAACTTCCTTGTATAGCCTTCTTTCTTATCCAAAGACTAGAACAGTTGCATAAGACATATCCATTGGCAAAGTACCCTTTAATTTTGTTTCCCATGAACTTGACAACAACATCCCAAACTTTGGAGAGATATCAGAAACTACTACATCCATGACCATGTTCTTTGATGGGATTTGAGATAGAGAAACACCAAGGTATTTAATTAAGCCCAGACACTTCACCTTTCTTGAATCAAAATAAAACATATCTTTATAAGGTCTTGTGATATCCAAACCTAGTTCATCCATGATCACTTTTGGCATCATATTATGGGATGCCCCTTAATCCAGAATTGCATTGTGTAAAGTCACATCATGAATATTAACACTGATATAAAATGGAGGTACATCACCTTCATCACCACTTTCTTCCACCCAGGGGAAAAATAAAATTGCAGGGTGATCATCTTGTAGGTTTAGAGTATCATATGCTTGTTCCATTTTTAACATTTTGATAATTTAACTTCTATACTCAACATTTCTTATCAGCTCATTAAAAGGTATAGAAATGTTTACCTTTGCTATTGCACTTTCAAAACTAAACGAGGGTTGAGTTTGTTCTACCTCTTCAATATTTGAATCCTTCTTTATTTCTGGAACCTTCCTTGGGGAATATTCTTTTTGCTCGTCCTTCTCTGGTACATATTTTTTGGGAATATATTTATTTTTCTTACTTAAAGAAGGAAAATCAGCCTAAGGCCCCTTTAGAGGATTTGTTGCCACCTTCTTTTTTATAAGGTTATATTGTTTCTAAAACTCCATGATGGTAGTTCGATACCCTTTTCTATAATCTTCTTTTTCCATTAGCAACATATCATTTTTATCTTGCATAAACACATCATGCTCTTCTTTAGTTAGATAAACTTTTGGCTCATCCAAATCAAAACAATGAATGTGATCTTCAGGTGGTTCTCCAAAATCTTCTACATAGTTATTTTGGAAAGGAGGTCTAATTTGTTGATCACCATGATTCCTTTGATCTCTGTCTTATTTGAGGAGCTGGTAGCCTCCTAAAATTTGGATTTCTGATTTAGGGCTCAGGTTGTTCTCTAATGGAAGGTTTTTTATCTAAAGACAACTTTTCCACCAATTTCTCCATAGGCTAAATTACCATTAGACCAAGTTTTTCATTTGATGACTGAGAAGTTTAAGGTTGTGCTTCATCTTTAATCTTCTTCTTTTCAGCTTCTACTTGACATTTAATATTTACTAATGCAACCATGTTTACCTCCACTTATATTGATTCATTCATCATGTATGTCAAGGTATTGGATCTTCTTTCTCTCAGTAGCACCGCAAAGTCACTTTCAAACGCATTTGCATAATGCAATTGAGCAGTTCCTGGAGGAGTTTTTACTTGAGCAGGAATTGAGTTGTAAACTTTCAAGTATCTGGTAAAAAAATATTGAACTGTTTCAGTGGAAAGTCTTTTCAAATTAGTATACTGTGTCAACAATTGTAGAGGATTCTTCTTATCTCCACATCTCCCAAGAAAAACTTTTTTAAATTCTCCAAAATTAGGGATATTAGCTGCTAGAAAGGCTTTGAACCATTTTCTGACCTCACCTAAGAAACTTTGTGCAAACAACCTCATTTTTTCATCCTCGTCATCAACCTCCTCAAGATCAACAAAGTCCTTAAATCTATCTAAATGTTGTTGAGTTGAAATATCCTCCTCTGCACCATATCTCTTTATTTTTTGAGAGTAATTTTGAGGCAAATCATTCAATTGGGAAGGGCGAACAAGAGGGGAAAACCTAACAGCCATGAATCTAGGGGGATTTTGAATTGGGATTGAAGCCTGACCTGGTATTGATGCCTTTGGATAATTGACAACAACTTTTGGGGAAGAAGTGGGGATAATAAAAATACAAGGAATAGATGAAGATGCTAAACAATTAACTTTCCTTCTATCAAGAACTGTGTGGCTTAAATCTGACTCTGATTTAGTTATGAAAAGTGATTGTTCAAATTTTATGTCAAATGAAAGATATTGAATACTTATCACTCCATATTTAGGTAAAGAAGAAGATCTATCTAATTAGGATGTACCTGTTTCTGATGATTTTCTCTCACTTTCACACAGGATCTTCTTTGGATCAATAACCTCTTGTGCAGGATTTGGACCAGGATTTATTCTTGTATGAATATTCCTTGGAGCCAAGATTCTTCAATGGTATCACTTTCTACAACTGATCTTCATGATGGAGTCACCATGGTAAAACCTTCATCCAGTGTTGTTTTTGATCCTTTGATACCCTTAGGAATCAGATCTAAACCTTTGTCGTTCTCCCAGGGAAAATGCAACTTTTGTTCCCTGAAAACAATGCCAAAATGTTATCACTCTATAATTCCCCTTCATTGAAGGAGGAAAGCTCATAGGTAACCACAAAATAATCTTTAGGACTAGAAGCTAGCCCTTCCAACCCAGAGAGGGCTCTCTCTTGAAAACTCAATCAAGGATTGATTGGTTTTGTGAAGTGTAGTGGCTAGATCTTCTACAAATGAAGGTAGAGTTTATGAAATGTTGGTTGAGCAAGAGAAAAGACTATTGGGTATGAAGTCAACTCAAGAACGAAAGATAAATATCAATGACTGGTATCAAAGCAATACAAGAAGTAGAGGCGAGGTAGATGATGGTATTTTAGTTAAAATTTAGTTGTAATATAATAGAAGAATGGGAAAAACAACTTATTACATTTAGAGCACCAATTTAGATGAATTCTGACTGTAATTTAAGAGGAAACTGAAGTATTTAACTGTTTGATTTAGAGCATCAGAACAAGATGAATTCTAAATCATTAAATTCCAATTAGACACTTAAAGGTTATAGATGAAATGAAAAAGAATGCGATAAAATACATACACATAGAAGAGGGACAAAGTTCATATCATCATCACAAGAATATTTGGTAGGAAATAGCTATGTACTTCTGCACTGATATTCTATTAAGTTCGAGAAATTTACAATAGATCCTCAAATTCCTTTCTCCTACACTCTAGCCAACCCTTTGCATATTAAAATTCACCAAATGTATAGAAAATAGCTCATCCCAATCTTAGGGATTCGATATCAATTGTCCTCCTATGAATAGACTTAGTTACAAAAAAATAGGAACTCGTTACAACTGTCTGCAAAATGATAGGAGTCAAAATTGACTTTATTAATTACAATATACTCTTTGAAATTTCAAAAATTTAAGCCATATGATAAAGTCTTCGAGTGTTGGAATTGACTGGGATAAGTGATTATAGTTGGAAGTCGAATCAAATGTTGATTTGGCAAATTTGTGTACTTTCACATCGTGCTCGCTGTGAAACTGTGAGCTACAACACTTTCGCAGCAAGCTCACGCTGCGGAAGTTCTGTGCGGGCCTGCAATTACTCGTTTGATTTGTTTTGTTTTGTGAGGGGAAATTAAGAGAGTAGCCTCATGCATATAATCCTGATGAAACACAAAATGCATAACCCTTGCTCAAAGTGTTTTTTTGATATAACCAAAAACTTAAACCCTAAGTGTTTCCTAGCTGCAAAATTCAGGGTTTGGTCAGCTGATCAAAACTTGTGTGTAATGAAAATTGAAGCAAAACTGAAAGAAATTTTTGGCATAGGGGCAGACCCAGGGTTCAACACTCAAGAGCGCACCAAAAAAACCCTAACTACTGGCCCTTTTGGCAACATCTGCGAAGCAGATGAAGGCTCACTCGAGGTAGAGGAAGGGGTGGTTACAGGATGCAGATGTCTACAACCTTAGATGGGACACAAATATGCGATTATAACACATTAATAAAGCACTTAGTAGTTATAGTTCATTAGTATTCAGCCTTAGTTTACAACACAGATAAAACCTAATTACCAAGCAATGCATTAGTCTACAAGGTCTAATACGCCCAAGCACTTAGCACATAAAGATAAATCAGATCTAGCATTCATTCACGTTATTAAGCACATAGCATCACAGGTCTATCTATCATTCATCTATCTCAAATCACTAAGCAAGTAAACACATAAACACATCAATACATCGCATAAAGCATAGAAACACAAGATATATGTGGTTCACCCCCAACTTGGGGCTACGTCCACCAACTCTTCTTCTCTTTATTGCCTTCTGTCAATCTTCTACATGCACAGAGCCACAAAATCCTACTTCGCATAGGATATGATATCTGCGTGCACTTTGCTAGATCCTCCTTACCTAAGCTAAGTCACAACACAAATCCTTTACACAGTCTCTTATAGTCACTTTCACATAGCTCTACAAGTTCTCAACATAGCATGCACAAAGCATTTACAAATTGCACTTAGCACAACATCACACATATGCATCTGGGATCTCATAGCTTAGCATGGCACCCAACACTTTCTTACATCACCTAGACATCTATTTATACATTACAAAAGGGCCTAAAACATGGGTAAACCCATGGGTCGACATCCCCATACTTGTTACATAAGCCCAAAACCTAAAAATCTCTAAACAAGGGGTCGAGATCCCGCAATCTCCGCTTCAACTTGCGTTCTACCTTCGACAGCCTGTCGAAGTCCCAAAATAGGTCAAACCTAACCAAGGATCTCCAAAACTTGGTCAAGGTTCAACATAAATCTCTTACCATCCACCTGTTATTCAAAAGTTGCTTGAGCCAATAAATCTAACTTCCTTTTAGCTTCTTAGTCTTTCTACTGCAACTTTTTCTTCAATGCTCTGTTTTCTGCCTTTAGGAGTCTATTATGCTGATAGAGGTGATTGACCTTCCTGTGTAAAGGAAATGATATCCTTACCATTATCTTGTTGTTATCAAGGGCCTTCTCAAATAGGTCAAGGTTTTGAGAAACATTCTTAATCTTTATTCTTTTCTCATCCCTCATTTGTGATATGATATTGTGTGACATTTTGAAATGCTTTCTTATTCCCTCCAATGTCCCATCATTCTCTAGTGAAGGTTGGATTTGAATAGTCTATGCAAGCACATGTTGAGCAGGGGCTTCAATGACATATTTTTCTGTTAGAGTGAGCTTCTTGGAAACAAAACTAGTTAGATGTTTCCTAGGATTTTCCTCCATTTTCTTTCTCTTCCTTTTTCTTTCAGAAATTTTAGGAACAAATTCCTCATTGTATTCACTTTGTTTAATTGGTCTTTTACTCTATCTCTCTTGAGAACTCTTAGGGCCTATTGAAACTTCTATTTCAGCTGCAGAAGGTGGAATTTTCTTTTCTTGGGGAGTGGTAATTTCTAAGGGAAATCCTGGTGAATCTAAGAATGACTCCCACTCAATATTGGTCTTCTTGAGCTCCTCCAACACTAAGCGTTTGATAAGAGAGAAATGGAACATGCCAGCCTCAATCTTATTGGCCTTGGTTTGTACCTTGTCTTCCATTTTTCCAAGGCTCCTGTATAGATAAAAAGGCAGGTTGAGGGGGTTCTTACCTGTGAAGTGCATCAATAGTCTAATATGGTATGTTGGGCAATTTTTTTTTATGAATAGAAAGTTGCGCAAGATATCCCGCAACTTCAATTTCTAGAACAAAAGTTGCACAAGCCCCTGAGGAGTTGGACGACGGACAAAAGGTAAGAAACAAAAAGTGGTTCGAAGGATAGTGCAACATCAGTTTTGAGGAAAGAAGTTGCAACAAGATTAAGAAGAAGAGATAAGTCTCGGGTTCTCAACCAACAAACCTAGATCACATTCTATATATAAGGGATCCATACGATTCTAAAGAGGTTGGGTTGTGAATTTTGTTGTTGCTCGAGTGACTCTTAGTATCATTCATGTTGTTAGTGTAGTTGAGTTTTGGAGATCTAGGTAAGAACCAGACTATCAATGTACCAGAGTTCTATGTCAGTCTAGATGTAGAGGAGAAAGAGACTGTAACCTTGTCCCATATTTGGTGAGGAGAATCCTATGATTACTTGTGTATGTGAATCAAGTTGTGAGAAGAACCCAATATGATAATATAACGGGAGGCCCAAATTTTGAATATATCCTGTGTATTTAGTCCTCTGAATGTATTGAATGTTGCTATGTATTATCTTCTATGTCCAATATGCTTAAATTCTTCCTTATGAATGGCGACGCAACTATGTCTCTTTATTCTCAGTTAGGAGATGTTCATAACTACTACAAGTTTACTTTAGTTTGCGCAAGGCTAATATGAATCTTGATAACTTAGATATTTGTCTAAGTATTCTCCTTACCCTTGCCTCTCTTTCTCGTCTTGGTTGTGGTTCGGGTGAGACTTCTTCCCTCCCAGGAAGATGAAAATGTCAGCGCTCTAGATTACTTCGGTGCCTTTTGTTGGTAACTGTAACAGTATGTTGGTCTCATCACTTTTACACCAACAAAATGGTTTTTTTGTCGGGACCTATGCTTTAAAAGGGAAACTGTGAGGAGAATGCTTCTGTGGATCTATAGATCTCATATTCAGAAATGGGGAGAACGAAATTGCGATGCCTTTATATGGAAGGAAGCGAAGTTGTGAGGTAAAATCAATAAGGATATGAGAGATTTTGTCTTTTACTCAGAAAGATCGAGCGACCAATATGAGATATTCTAGGTAAAATTCCTAGAAGAACTATTCCATTAGATAGAACAACTACAAGAAGATACAGAATTACAAGAACATTTCAAGATGAATTATTCTTGGGATACATAGAATATCACAACACTTCATTAGTTGGATCACTAGATTACACGAGAAGTCGATTTATGGGTTAATACGACTTTGGAGGGATATATTATTGAATTTTCAGCTGAGAATCACCAATATTTTTCACGGGAGGAAGAAATATTCAAGAAATATGCACGCGAAAGACTATTGAGGGAAATTCCCACATGGATCAAAGTATTATTGATGGAGGAGGGGATGATAACTATTCCCTTGACGAAGATGGCAGACTAAACACCTACGCTTTGGGTAGGGTGATTTTGGGGTATGATCATGACCTGAGAAGTGGAAAGGGTTCTTTGACAAAAGGGGGAATATTAAGAAACGAGTGAGCCTTAAAGAGAGCCTCCATAGTTGAGAAGTGGTGGTGTGGAAAGGTAAAGAAAGCAGCAAAGCAGTCCAAGGTGTCGCGGAAATAAATTAGATCAAGAGGATCAAATGAAAGAAAGAAGGAATATTTGAGGAAGGTAAGAAGAAAATAAATAATGGTCAGTCTAAGATTACACCAGAGAGAAGTGAAGAGAGGAAGGAGTCCCCAGATGAGTGGATGGGAAGAAGAGTGTGGAGAAGCAATGGAATATGAAGCAGGTATGGAACTTGTAGGAGACCAAGAAGATTCATCCCTAATATTAGGAAACATCGGGACTCAAGCCGAGAAGGATGCTCCAGAGGAAGAGAACGAGACCCCCCAAATCAAAGAAACCCTCCCAAAATTCAGTGGAACTAGCCCCAAATCACCCATCCCTTAGGTGTCCTCTATACCCATGGTAAATTCTACACCGCCTACTTATGTTATTTCTATTCCATCGCATCAAGTTATTCATAATAAATCTGAAAGTGTAAACACTAAGAGGATATTAGGATCCCTAGGAATATCACAACTAGGATCATTAGGTTTCATCCTAATAAGAATAGTGAGACCCACAATGGATGGAAATATGGGAGGATCGATCATCCGATATGAAGAATTTTGGAGTAAAGGGGATGAATATGTAGAGAAACATTGGTTCCTGTGTGAAGCCATCTAGAGATCCAGAGGGACTCTCGATGCAAACAAGTTAGTAGATTTTTAGACTACCATGAGGGATCATGCTCTCAAATAGTACATGGAAATTATTGAACCAAGAGTGCAGGGACAAGCGTTCACCCCGGGCCAAGTACATTTGAAGTTCATAACTGAATTCAAACTACCTCAGTCAAAGAAACATGCTCTCTCTGAGTTGTGAAAGATTCAACAAAGGGAAGGATAATCTTCCTAGGAGTACGGTAAAAAATTTAAAGATGCAATTGGGAGACTAGCACAGCCAATTCAAGAAGATCAACAGATGGAATGGTATATCCAAGGATTACTACCTCTGAAGAGAATTCCTTTAACACAACAACAGATAGCCACCTTAACATATGCCTTGGAACAGTCTATGAAGATCAAATCCATGGCAGGTTATCCAGGGAGTTTGAGGATGACCAGGCCTCTAGTAGATACAAATTTATCACTCCAGGGACAAATATTGGTGTTAAGGGAGAATATTCAAGAATTAACCACACCAAGACCAAGACAACCTCAGGTTTGGTGCACAAGATGATACATAGAAGGGCATCTAGAAAATAAATGTATGTGCATAAGGGGAATGGGACCTCTTCGCAATCCAATTGGACCCTCTCCAAGACCAATGGGGGGAGTTGCACAAGTATCTATGACTCCACCATTCCATACACCAGGGCTATACAATACCTTTCCAAGCGCTTAAACGTCTCAGCCAGTTGAGTATAGTGAGATTTTTTGGACAAATGGGCATGCACCGAGGCAGTGTTCTATTATGGAGAAGTACACGACTGCGCCCAATACAATACATTGTGAGTTCTGTGCATCTATGATCCATGCCACAAATAAATATAGAGTGTTGAATACACTCGCTGAAAAATTAGACCGAACAACATTCAAAATAAATGAAACACCCATGGGACCTAGAAGAGTTCAGGGAGGTGGGGTTGGAGGTGGATTCAGAGGAGGGAGAAATGGAGGAAGAGGGACAAGACGATGTTACAAATGCAATGAGAAAGTTCAATTGGCCAGAGACTTCCCTCACCCAAGATGACCATGGTGCTGTCACTGTAGGAATAATGGGCATGCAACTGAAGATTGCCTAGAACTGATCGCGAAATGGGAAGATCAAGTTCTTCAATGAGGATATAACCTCATAAGCTCATAAGTAGAAATGGTAATCGAGGGACAACTACCTAAGATTAACATCATTACTCGCAGAGGAGCAAAAACTAGGACAAATGCAAACTATCATCCCAAGATTCAGAAAGTCGTTCCGAAAGATGAAAGGTATGACCCTATGAAACATAAGTTGTTTTTCAAAAATGCAATAGAAATATTTAAGAGTATCCCCACTCCATAAATAATGGAGAATCCCCCTAAAGTCTCCTATCAACCTAACTTTGCGCAATCCCCTACCTCACGACCGACACCTAGAAATTCTGCAATTCCAAGGAGACACTTTGAGCAGCCTCAAAGCGTAATCAATCTCTAGTTTCAATTGTTCGTTGATATCCTAGAGGATCACCAACTTACAGAGAAGTTGCGCAACACTTTCTACCTAATATTGGGAAATGAGGGAACCCTAGAATCCATAGTAAGGACCAACCTTCCTGATAATAATACCTAAATAATCCAAAGAAGAAAGGTACAAACTGTTGGGTATGTGTTATATTGTTTTCATGTGTGTGTGTGGTCGCTTCAGATTCAACAACTATGTCTGACGATTTTGCTATTTTTAGCAGATTTTGCTATTTTTAGTGGTTTTATAAATTAATCCTAGATTAAGGGATTAAGTTTTTGGTATCTACGGAATACCTAAAAACATTTATATCTTGTATGGTGAATGGTGAAATTTGATATAATGAATATAAGAGAGGTTTTCCCCGATTGAGGGTTTCTGTTATAAATCTTTGTGTACTATTTGTATGAGCCATTGATTAAATTATGTTTTTCTTAAGAATCTATATGCATTTCTTTAATTCACAGGTTTAAAACTTACATATGCTATCAGAGCTCATTTTTGGCTTCAGGGGGATGCCTTTGTTGCTGAGGGTTTGGCTCAATATTGATAGATAAAATTTATCTTGGGTCTGTGATAAACTAGGTTTAGTGGGAGCTTTTGCAATGGTTATTCAAGTGTACAAAGAGGAATGGCGAGCTCTTCTAGAATCAAAATAGAGAAGTTCAATGGTGAAAACTCTGAGCTATGGAAGTTGAAGATGGAGGACCTTCTTGTAGACAAAGAACAATGGATCGTTGTGGATCCTGGTACACAACCTACTGGTATGCAGCCTACTAGAACATAGACAGCTGGTACACAACCTACTAGTACACACACTACTAGTACACCACCTACTGGTATGTCGAAGGAAGATTGGGAGAAGTTGGACAAAAGAGCAAGGAATACTATTCAACTCTGCCTGGAAGATTTGGTGTTGTTGAATGTCTCGAGAGAATCTACAGCCATGGAACTATGGGATAAGTTCGAGAATTTGTATCAATCAAAGTCCTTGGTAAACAATTTATTTCTTTGAAATAAGTTTTATCATCTTAGGATGGAAGATGGAGATTATGTGACAGAACATCTAAATGTCTTTAATACTCTAGTAAGTCAACTCGTATCTATTAATATTACGATTGAAGAAGAAGATAAGTGTATTACTTTGTTATGTTCTTTGCCAAACTCTTGGGATAATCTGGTTGTAGCAATTTGTAGTACCACTCAATCTACATTTAAGTATGAGGATGTAGTTGGATCCTTGTTATATGAAGAGATGAGGTGGAAAAGCATGGATGGTCATAACACAGATGCTTTATTTGTAAGAGGTCATACCCAAGACAAGAATCCTCGTAAGTCTTCAGGGGGGATACCTAAATCTACAGGTAGATCTAAGTCTCCAAGAAAATCTTTGAGGAAATGCTAGAAGTGTGGTCAAACATGGCATTACAAGAAAGATTGCAAGTAAGAAGGTTGATAAACCAAAGGGGCCTGATAGTACCTCTTCCACAGAGGCGAAAACCTCCACTGAAGAATGAGGTGATGTTTACCTGGCATCTACAAGTACACATGCAGATCGTGATGTATGGTTGATTGACTTAGGTGCGTCATACCATGACTCCTCATAGGGAGTGATTCTCTGAATATGAAAAATACGATGGTGGTGATGTATTCTTAGGAGATGACTCGATAACCAAAATCATGGGATGTGGAAGGGTTAAGTTGATGCTAAATGATGGAAGGATTATAACTCTCCCTGGGGTTCTGCACATTCCAAAACTAGCTAGGAGCCTAATATATGTAAGTAAGTTGGATGATGCAGGAGTGGATACTGTATTTGGAAAGGGCACTTGAAATATGGTACGAGGAGAAATGGTGTTGATGAGGGGAGTTCAATGTGGAAATCTGTACAAGTTGTTGGGAAGCACTTATACTAATGGGTGTAACAATTTTGGTTTCCCTGAGCAGAGAAATGAAGGAGACAAGACCAATATTATCCCATAAAAGAAGACCATGTTGTGGCATCAAAGACTAGGGCATATTGGAGAAAAGGGACTTCAAACACTACATGGTAAAGGTATGGTTGAAGGTATGTTTAATTGTACTCTGGATTTTGATTTTTGTGAACATTGCATATACAGTAAACAAAATCGAGTAAGATTCCCATCTGGTTCTACAAGAGCAAAGGGGATCTTAGAGTTGACACACAGTGATGTGTTTGGACCTGTTCTTGTTCCATCCCTAGGTAAATATTTGTATTATGTTTCATTCATAGATGATTTCTCAAGGAACACATGGATTTATTTTCTTAGAAAGAAATTTGAGGTATTTGATAAATTTAAAGAGTTTAAGGCTCTGGTAGAGAATCAAACAGAGAGGAAAATAAAGGTATTGAGAACAGATAATGGTGGATAATTCTGTGGAAATAAATTCGAAGAATTCTGTAATAAGTGTGGTATAGCAAGGAATAATACTGCTCCATACACTCCTTAGCACAATGGAGTCGCAAAAAGGATGAATAGGACATTGATGAAAAAATCAAGGAGCATGCTCAGCGGTGCCAAGTTAGGAAAGGAATTCTGGGCAAAGGCAGTGAGTACAACATGTTACCTGGTCAATTGATCACCTTCATCAGCATTGGATGATAAAACTACACATGAGGTATGGTCTGGAAAGAAACCCTCTCTTCAACATCTTAGAGTGTTTGGTTGTGATTCTTATGTACATGTTCCAAAGGAAAATAGGAGTAAGCTGGATAAAAAGGCTAAAAAGTGTATCTTTATTGGTTATAAAGATGGTGTGAAAGGTTATAAGATTTGGAACCTAGAAACCAAGAAGATTGTTTACATTTGAGATGTTGTTTTGAGAGAGGTAAAAGATGTGTCCAAACAGGAATTCCTACCAACACAAGACGAACCTGAGAAAATAGAGCTTGAGTTGGATGATGAAAAATCTGAATCATATGAAGAAGAGGAAGTAGAAGAAGAAGAAGAACCTCATACCCCAGTATTGAGGAGATCAGTGAGATATAAAAGGAAACCAGAAAGGTATATTCCACCTGATTTCCATTCCAATTTTTCTTTATCTATTACTGATGATGATCCCAAAACTGTCAGGGAAGTAGTGAATTCAGAGGATAGTAAACTTTGGAAGAAGGTCATGGTTGAAGAAATGGATTCCTTGGATAAGAATGAGGCATGGGATATATTTGATTTTCCAGCTGGAAGAAAATTTCTTGGTAGCAAATGGTTGTTTAAGAAGAAGTTTAATGCACAAGGTAAAGTGGAGAAATACAAAGCTCGATTAGTAGCAAAAGGTTATTCCCAGGTAGAGGGAATTGACTTTGGTGAGATTTTTTCTCTTGTTGCTAAGTTAACTTCTATTAGATTTCTTTTATCTATTGTTGTTGCTCTTGATCTTGAAGTGGAAAAAATGGATGTAAAGACATCATTCCTACATGGGGATCTGGAAGAAGAAATCTACATGAAGCAACCAGAAGGCTTGGTAGTGAAGGGAAATAAAGAGCTAGTCTGTAAGCTAAAGAAGTCACTATATGGTCTGAAGTAATCACCGAGGATGTGGTACCAAAAGTTTGACACATACATCCTTGGATTGGGATTTGTGAGAAGCAGGGTTGATCATTGTGTATATTCCAAGAAGGTTGGTAATCACTTCATTTATGTAGTGTTGTATGTTGATGATATGTTGTTGGTA